>JAYESA010000153.1:142500-337500 GCA_036927795.1 Iris macrosiphon
TGGGCATCCCGATGCATCCTTTGGCAGCAACCAATACTTCCATTAGTGGCTTCAACGTAGGAAGGAGCTACCATCTGGACAAGATTCGCTTGTCTGGTGGGTTATCTGTACATGAATGCACTTGTGGGGAGGCTTCTCGCCTACTCGACAAATCCAAACAAGTTATATAGGTTATGTGTACCATCCATTTAGTTATCTTTCTAGTCTTGTCTTAGGATCTGTTTTTTGGCATAACGTAAAGCCTAACTCGTATGGTAGTGCGTCATGCGATATAAGAGTAACACGGCAAGATTTACCAACTTAACATTCTCCCTTCCCTGTCTAAGGATAAAACCAAGTTAAACCAAGCACACACACACACACACACACACACACACACACACACACACACACACATATATATATATATATATATAATAAAATCCAATGAATCGTATAAGCAAACACAAGTGTAACGAACGGGGTTCTGACTCAGGCGCACGAGTTACGCGGATTACTTGGGTGGGTTGCAGCAGATCGTCCAGGTGTTCAAATATGTACAAATTTCTTATACTCATATTCATTCAGGTGTTCGAGATTACTAGATACGATGCAATGACTCGCACATGGATTGCCACTAAGTGAGGATAACTTAATCTATATGAACAGGAGGTCACTGGCACTACGCCATAGTGGACGGTGTAGTCTCAGGGCGAAGATGGTGTGCAAGCAAGAACATGGGGCATTGTACACATCTCTCTTGACGCAGGCGACAACATTCCAGAGATTGTGACCGATCAGGTCGGCCCCGGTGCCCGTCCGCGGAACAAGATTCAAAAATCTTTCTTGTGCACCAAGTTGTCCGTGACCATGCAAGTCTCTAATCTTCTAGGTCTCTTGTCAGGTACAAGCTCAAATCAGGATCTTATTAGGTACAAGTTCAAGTTCAAGGCAGGATTGTGCACAAATATATATCGACTCCCGAGCCATCAAATTCAGTACAGGACGAGTGTTGCTTAACTTGACATGATGCAGCCCCTAGTTCAAAACTGTCTTGGTGACCTAACAATCCCGAATACTTTAAGGTTCTCCGCTTGAGCGGAACAGGTGGTTACATTATACACCACTCAGAACAAGTCTCGTCCTCAAGAGTTCCTGAGTGCAAATATCTCTATCGCTAACCATCGAATCTATCTCAAGCATATCAATCCATATCACTAGACCCGTTCGAACACAACTTCCTACTCATTTTCTCATTCAATGTCGCAGGTGTGCTGGGTCTGTCTCATTGAATGACTCTATCATTCAATCCAAGCTCTGACTTGGTCTCTAATGCGCCTTAGCGCAAAACATATATCGCTTAACGTGGGGTACGCTATAATCCATCTTGAATGACGATCTAGGGCTGAGGAAAACTTATCAAAATCATTATTCTTGTCCAAGTGTATCTAACACATTCACTTATAACGTCATTCGAGTTCAGCACATCACTGAGTTTGGATTGTACATATATTCCAAGCGTCCCCAAAACACATGTATTTCAAAGAAGCTTACCGATAGTGGAGACTGACGAGCTACTCAAAAAAGTCTAAGTGTTCTCGTTTTACAAATTATGATGATACCTCCAACAAGATCAATTAAAATCCAAGTTATTCCAATCCAACCCAAAAATCAAGCATTGCACTACCGTCAAGCACAATCTATCCGATCAATTGACTAGCGTCCAAGTCCTATTGCCCATTCCGTTTGTGTCAAATATAACACACACTTACCGTTCCAAGCCTAACTCTAAGTCTTGCTGCCCCTGTTATATGGCTTGCTTAAGCAATACTCTAAAGTCGCTGACATAAATTCTTTCACTCGACATAGGGTCGTCTTCCTAATTACCAGGTCAGCTCACAAGGTCATAAGTACAGTTCATGCTCATGACTCATCATGCAAATTCGTCGCACGATGCTCGCTCCAATTCCTAAGGTTAAACTATTTTTTATTTGTACGGGGTATTCTACCCTAAGCTCGTTTCACTCAAATTTCTAACCATCAAGAATAGATCATCCTACTCACATCAACATATTCGTTTGTATCAGGTCCGAGTTCGTTCAGTCAAATTTATTCCAAATACATGTCCGTTAAACCGAATCCATGATATATCCATGTTGCACGTCAAGCCTAGCAATTCGTATAGTCTATCTCCTCAAACATGTTGATAGAGCCCACGTATCAATTCTTTTCTAAGTCTAGACTATCATGTCATGATTCAATTCTAAATCTTTGATCTCAATCATAACTCTAAGTCGTCCAACATGCTTCACGTATCCGTTCATGAAACTATCATGCGTGTCTTATTTCATGTTCTAAACTAATTCATCCTTGAAATACTTCTAATTCACTTGCATTCTCAAACTCATCTTATCGCGTCGAACCATAAATCAAGACGATACTTTAATTGTCATGCTCTGATCTCCCACAAGTTTGATCATTTTCGTTGGACGTGAGATCACCATGCCAACACTCTCGTTGGATAATCGTCCTAATCTGGACATGACACATATACAAGCATGGATTTGCGCTCACACAAGACAAGAACGTCAAACGTTATGGCTATCATCGAAACAATCAAGATACCTTATCGTTATAGTTTGTTCCATCCAAGTTATATATATATATATATATATATATATATATATATATATATCCATCAAGTCATGTTCACCTAATAACTGTTCATGTCATGATCATAATCTATTTCTAGCATTCCTCAAACAACTAAGTTCAATACTCAAGCTAAAGTCTATCCACCTTCGTTATGTTCTATTTCATCGAGTTCGTCTGAATAATCATCGGACATGTTCTCGCAAGTTCGATCATCTCCGCTGGACATAAAATTACTATGCCAGCGCTCCCGCGAGATAATCGTTCTCAGCCAGGCCTGATTGTCAAGTGTTATCCTTTGAACTAGATTCAAGATCGTTCGTCCAATTCAAGATTAAATCCGTTATCGCTTACCTCTTTTATCGAACCATAATATTCATTTACTTGTATCAAACCGTGCTATCTTCCAACTATTGATACCATATCAAGTATATTTATTCAAAACCACCATATCCATACTCAGGCTAACTTCTATCGAGTGATATCCTACTCAAGTTTTAATCCGCTAGATTCAATTCAAAATCGCACGCACGATCCACCAAGTTTTCTCGACCAAGATATTAATTCCATTACCTTGAATCTGTATTCGATATAAGCCTTATCACTTGTTCAACACATTCTTAATCGTTTGAACTAACTATCGTACGAGACCTTCGAATTCGCTCGAACATTTTCCAAACTATCCATACAGCACTCAAGTGTTGAGCTACTCGAAAATTTCTCAGAACTCCATCTCTATCCTCAAATTGATTATTTGTTCCTGAGCTATCGCATACACTACTTATGAATCGAGTCATCCAAATAAAACCATAATTATATTCGCATCACTCGCTCGCATATCCACAAAGTCATTCCTTAGAACTCCTGCGCGATACCTAAGCGTCGCCCCGATAAATCTTAGTCTCGTATATACCCCTATTGATATCCATCCAAGTAAACCATATTTTGATCTGTATCTGCTGACGCAAAATACTGTCCGTGCTATTTCTCAAAACCCAAGCACGATCCTCTATATTTGCCTTAGCGATAAATAGATAATGTTTCTATCGGTTGTCATTCTATGTATGACTTATCCTCATCTGAACGATATTCCAATCTCGCTCGCAAACTAGCTCGCACCAAAGATTCTTGGCGCACGATACTCAACATAACTTAGCCGAAAGGCTATTTGCATAGCTAACCGTCCGAACGATATTCTATCTCGCATACTAACCCGCTTGGTAATCATGTATAGGTATTCGGGTTCGCACATAACTTTTCAATTCTAGCACGAGTCCATTCCCATAAGGTTTAACTGAGGTCGGAACAAGGGTCTTCTCAAAACTATCACGTTCAAGCAATCATATCAATCACATGTAGTTTTTGAAAATATTTAGACTCATTTTATGGAATATACTGTTGGGATATTGAGAGAGTGCGTATGTACATAATCCATGAATGAGCTTTCAAAACTGAGAGATTCGATACGAAGTCCAAGGACGTAAAGTCGTGCTCTGATACCAATATGTCACACCCCGATCTCCTACAGGCTAGGCCGTCCCCGCTAGGCATGAATTATCGCGCTAGTACTCCCGCGGGATGATAGTTCCCATCAGGACGTGATGCCGCACGAGCACAAGCTGCGCCCACGCAAGGCCATGATCCGAACATGCGGAGAAATAGCTAAGCCATAGAGTCACACTGATAGTCCGAATGCAGCGGAATAAGAAACAGAACATGTGATATGTAACAAGTTCACAGAGTCGCCATAGCGGAAGCATTTAAATGAATAATGTATGAAAGTAAAATAAGCACTTTATTGATATTGAATAAGTATTAGAAGTGAAGCTAGGCCAAGATTACAAGTCGCTCAAGCTCTTTCTCTCTTGAAGCAATAAAAACGTGCCAAAGTGGCTTACAACATGGAATGATACATAGGCGATGTTTCAATATTATGTCTTATATATGCGCCTCAGCTTCGGACTCAACACTCCAAGGCTCCAGAGTGAACTTCATGCCTTAGCTCACACGAAGGAATTTCTGCACCGAACGAGGTTCTCCCGCACCCTGCAAGCAATCTGGTGGGTTATCATAACATGAATGCACTGGTGGGGAGGCTTCGCGCCCGTTTGACAAATCCAAACACGTTATATAGGTTTTGTGTACCATCTATTTAGTTGTCTTTCTAGTCTTTCCTTAGGATCAGTTTCTTGGCATAATGTAAAGCCTAACTCATGTTGTAGTGTACCGTGCGTTATAAGAGTAACACGGCGAGACTTACCAACTTACCATTCGTCCTTCCCTGTCTAAGGATAAAACCAAGTTAAATTAAGCATAAATATATATAATAAAATCCAATGAAACGTATAAGCAAATACAAGTGCCATGAACGGGGTTCTGACTTAGGTGCACGAGTTACAAGGATTACTCACATGGGTTGCAGCATATTTTCCAGGGGTTCTAATATGTACAGCTGTCTTATACTCATATTCGTTCAGGTATTCGAGATTACTAGATGCGATACAATGACTCCCACGCGGATTGCTGTTAAGCATGGATGACTTAATCTATATGAACATGAGGTCACTAGAACGATGCCATAGTGGACATTGTAATCTCAGGGCGGAGATGGTGTGCAAGCAAGAACATGGGGCATTTCACCTATCTCGCTCGACGCAGGCGACTATATTTAGGAGATTCTGATCGGTCGGATCGGCCCCGGTACCCCGGTGACCATCCGCGAAACGAGATTCAAAAATCTTCCTTGTGCACCAAGTTGTTCGGGATCATGCTAGTCTCTAATCTTCTAGGTCTTTTGTCAAGTACAGGTTCAAATCCGAATCTTATTATGTACAAGTTCAAGTTCAAGGAAATATTGTGCACAAATATATATATATATATATATATATATATATATATATATATATATATATATATATATATATATATATCGACTCCCCGAGCCATTAAATTCAGTACAGGACAAGTGTTGCTTAACTTGACATGATGCAATCACTAGTTTAGAACTGTCTTGGCGACCTAACGGTCCTGAATACTTTCAGGTTCATACTTGTACGGAACGACTATTAGATAGTCTTCCGACGAACTAGATAAATGCAAGACACGGATCGTGTTACCTGATCTTGGCATAAAATTATGTGACAAGCATTGAAACCAATGAGCGGGTAAGAGTTAGCATGCAAGGCAAGCAAGCATTGAAAGAGTAAAATATAAGCCTTCACTCTAGTGCGGGTTTAAAGGGTTAGTGCGAGTATTAAAACCGTACAAGGCATATAAAGTGGCACAATCTATAAGACGAGCAGTGTAAACATGTGAAATAGCGTACTATGAAAGTATATAATGATCTACTCGAAGCATTTGCAGAGTCTACTTGCACGAAGCTAATGTAGCATGTGAGGGTCTAACTATAAGCCAAGTTTTATTTTTATGTTCTAACACAAGCAAAATAAGATGTGATTATTCCCTTAGCTAGGTGGGTTGTATTCCTATTAGCATGCAAGGGGTGATTCGTCTAATGACTAGCATGTATTGTCTGTATTTTAAGTGTGCAGGCTAAGAAAAGATAAGTTTATCGTAGCCACACACCTTAGCGATGATTCACCTCGGCCGAGCGATACTCCGAGCGTGCCTTTGAATGTCTAAGTCTGAACTCCTGAAGGGCCAAGTCTGAATCATTTGTCTCAAGCGAGTCTTCTCACTGAGCAAAGCGGGTCGGGTCATCGCGCTTGCACCGTTTGAATCGGCTCTCCACTTGAGCGGAACGGGTTATTACAATCGTCTTGTTGTTTCTTCCGTCGTAGAACCGAGCAAGAAAAAGACCTTTGAGATCGTCAAACGATGAAATACAGTTGTCCTGGAGGCTGTAGAACTAATCTAAAACTATTCCAAACAATGCCCCGACAAAGAGCTTGGTTAAGAGGGCAACGTTGTGAGGCAGATGCCCCATTTTTGTCTCGAAGTAACTCATGAATTGACGGGAAGATGTCTTCCTATCAAACGAAGTCAAGTTAAAGGGTTGGTACTTGGGCGGGTACGTGTCACGCCCCAGTCCCAAAAATACGTAGGACTAGGACACGTAAGCATGCCAGCCGCATGGATATGGAAACTCCAATATATGGAAACCAAATCCATACGTACGCTGTAATATGAATAGCAATCCACAAGTGGTATAAAATGTAATACAAGTCACAGGGTAAAATCTAAATCTCATCCACCAAAATCATATAGAAATAAATAACCAGTATCTATGAAACCAGATCTCAATAAGAAGTATCTAAAGATGATAGTTGGATGGAAACAAATCCACTACCAACTCAAATGGGAAAGTAAATACAATATAAGTACAACTCACTCAAACAATATAAGCACCAGCTACCAATCACGTCTCGAAGAGAAGATATCTACGAAGCATCTATATCCTTCCAAATCTGCGCTCCTGCAAATACTCAAGAACAGGTACACCTGGCAGCGGACCAGGTCCTCAGAGGGACATAACAAGATACAGAAAATACGAGCCAACTTGAATACAATAAACATGCATATAATTTGAAAATAAATAAGTACGCTGTACAAGACAATCTATATGAATGCAAGTGAGGATAACTTTTTGACGTATGGGCAAGGGTAGTCTACTCGATCTAAGCCTCACAACTCACACACCCGTCTGGAACATCAGAAATCGACATACCTCTGGGGTAGCGACCAGCGCGACTCTACAGAAATCGACATACCTCTGGGGTAGCGACCAGCGCGACACACGCCCGTAGTGCGAGCTATATACTACGGTTTACCAGAGTGGTTAAAAGCCCATACGCCTAATAATTGTCCTCTATGATACTAAGTGCCATGTGTGTGTCAACATATCTAATACATAGTAATGACTGAAAGAAAACTACACATGCAAGAACTATACAGAAATAAAATAAATAAATATAAATATAAATGGCATGCAAAGCACTGTAAATAATTTGGCAAGGTATCTTGCCTGGCAAGAAGCTGCAAAATGTAGTGTCCCAATGTCAACACAAAGAGTCAGAAGCTACGGCCTCAGAATGAACGTCTCCCGATGCTGAAATAAATATCACCAACGTTTCCAGAATAAGCAAAATAGCTAAAAAGCACATCCCTTTCATCCAATTTGGACACAGGGGCAAAACGGTAATTTCGGGTAAAAGTGGGGTCCACATGTGGCCCACTTTGCACCGAAAAGCGTGCCAAGGGTAACAGTCTCTAAATGGGACAAACTATAGGTCAAACAACTCTAAATGTCAATACGAACCCAACGGTATATCCAAATTTGGATTCCGATGAGCCGAACAAAATTTGGTCCAAAAAGTCAACTGTGGGACCCGCCAATTGGCGATCTGGTCAACCGTCTCAGAAATGCGTGAAATTTGGGTCACAGGACCAGCGCGTTACCACGAGTCCAGTGGCGCAAGTTTCGTCGTAATCTGACAATCGTGCACAAAATACTCGTGAGTTCCACAAAAGTGGCGACACGAAATGTGTCCGCGGATACGGTCTGATTCCGGCGCACACACGCGTCCGAATCAGTCCCCACGAATTTTCACGTGTCCCGTTATGCTGTGTGCACCATTTGGTACACTTGTCACACGGCGGGGCGGTCCCGTTTGGCGGGGCGCGCTCCGATCTCCAACTTTTGGAAAACCGGAAAAAGTGGGTGCGCGCAGTTTTGTGACGAATATAATTTTGTCCACAGCAACTAATAGCACAAAGTTATAATACAGAAAATAAACTAGATCATGTAATCTACAGGTATCAAAAAGAATCACCGAATTCGGATCTCTGTGGTGGGAGATACGAACTCGGCAATATGGGTGGTCAATCTGGAATTCTGCGATTGCAGAATTCTGCCTGCTCGTCCAACTTTAGACACTGTTTTCACCTAGGGGCACACGTTTTCCGAGGTTGACTACAAAACAAATACTGGAGAGGGTTGAGGGAAGATCATACCTATGAAAATGGAACAGCGTTTGGATGAGCGAGTCAACGGAAAAACACGCCGGAGCGAAGGTGCCTCGAGTGGGAGACTGCAGTTCGCGATGTCGGCGTCGACGGGATGATTGGATGGCTTGGGGAGGCTTCTCTGGCTGTGGTGACGGCTCTAGATGGGAAGAGAAAGTTTGGAGTTTTAGGTTAGGGTTTTAGAGAGCTATATATATATATATATATATATATATATATATATATATCATATATTAAGAGAGAGAGAGAAAGTTGGATGAGTTCTCCGCGGGTTTTGGAGAGCTGAATATGGGACGGGCTCCTTGTTGCAAGTGGGCGGACGGCCTCATTTTGCTAAGTTGTGCTAATAGCAAGGAGTTGATTTGAAGGAAAGAAAACATACTGCTTTGTTTGCGTTATTATTATTATTATTATTATTATTAAACTTAGTATTATTATTATACTTATTTAATCCCTTTCTTTCTTTAAAATAAAATATATACATATATATATTTGTATATATATATATTCACACATAAGAAAAAAAATTTATATAATAGGGTATTGCACATCGTTAGGCTAGCAACTGCTTAAGGGATCTCCTACATGGAATAAATTCCGAAAAATTTCTGATGGTCCCACAAGTCATCTAAGTGCCCGAACACCTAACATAAAAATTATTAAAAATCTATTTCTCCTATTTAGACCTAATTACTATAATTTAATTAATAATAAATAAAATAAAAAGGTATATACGATTTTCTAGGAAGGGGGTTTTACAGTACGGTAGATCCCTCCACTCGAGGGGATACGGTTGTCGGATCCCGAGCTCGAGTAGTGAGTCCCAATTTTACATTGAGTCTAGGCGGTCCCGGAGTTCTCGTACCTCCTGTATTGCTTTTCGGGATTTATTGACAGCGGAAGAAGAAGATGCTCCGGGCGGGGGATGATTACTGCCAGCGGGTGGAGCAGTTGTATTTGAATTCTGGTTGGTCTCGGGGTCCAGGTTTGCTTGACCAGAGGCCCTTGCTAGTTGTAAGGCTATATTTGCCTTGATCTCCAGCATTGTCTGGGCTAAGGCCTGCATTGACGCGCTCATGGTTTACATCATGTCCTCAAGGGTTTCGATGTGCTATCGATCGTTGGGGCCCTCATGATCGTTCTCGATCATGTATGATGTTCTCACATGGGGAGACATGGATGGGACGATGGACGTCGTATTTTTTGCCTCAGACTTTTACCGTGAATAGTTATCCGGGAAAGTTGGTAGTGTCTCATCCTCTTCGGACTAAGAGGGAACACTACCCCCAGTGCAAGAAGTTGCGTCTTCTTGGTGAGGGAAGCCACCCCCAGGGATATCAGCATCTGTTCCTTGGGAATCACCGTCTTCTCGGAACGCTGGGTTGTCGTAAATATCCAGAGGATTATAACCCCCAGTTTTGGTAGCTATTTGAAGTCCTGAGGAAGAACTACCCCCATTGGCTAACAACTTCTTCTTTGAGCGTGTGCCTTAGAAAATATCTTTCGCGGGTTCTGCTGCCTGCCCTCCTTGGACCCGTCTTCTTGACCCGTTGGCCTAGAACAATGGACTGAAGGTGCTGGACTTCCGACCTCCCATCATTGAGGGGGCCTTTCGAACAGAATAACATGAGGCGAAGAAAATCTCCTCTTCCACTGGTGCATGCACCTGTTCTCCGGGTTGCAGCCGGGTGGGTTCCTTTGGTTGCAGTCGCTGGAATGCCGACTGCCTGTTTGTGGGTACTGATACTTTATTACAACAGTAGTTGATGATAATGCTGGCACAATGATGCCCTGGGGAGGACACTTCATATATAGTTTTATTTTTTCACTTTGCGTTTGTGATTGAACACATTGCGCAAGTCAAGCAAGGGCTGATTCACCTTTGCACCATTCTTATGAGCCTGGGTAGACTGAGCACATGGGTGCGTAGGTGTTGATATAATTCTTGACCTAGGGTTCGTACAATAACATTCCTCAGGTTTCTAATGAAGGCCCTTTATACTGACCCTGTCCAATTGACACTACGGCTGGACGCATGGGTCAGTTTTGTACAACTTTCCGTTAGGGGCACACATTACAGTTAGTGGCGCCTGTTAACGGTCGGTGGAATGAGCAATTGCTTGAGCTTGGAGAGCTAGCATTACCCTAGACTTCTTCTTCCTAGCATGCGCTGGTGCGTAGTATGAAGAGTCCAAGTTTGTATCTTCTACTTTCTCAGCATGGCGCATGGAGTCAGCGCTGCATGAGATTTGGTTGAAGATGAAACTTCTGTTGCTGTCATGGCCGCATGCGGCCATCTGCCTGCGGCTGTCGATCGGTGCCGCATAGTCCTCATTATGCGGCATTTGACGTGGCCACATGGAACGTTCATCAGCACCTGAAATTCTAGCATCGTTGTGTTTTTCTTTGCCAGAGTTTGGGTGATGAGCGCCTTTCTTCTCAGCCACGGTGGCTGCATAACCAGGGGCAGCCTGGGTAGACGTGTGATATGCATCTTCTGTGGCAGGGAGAGAGACGGGGAGCGCATTCTCCACAGTTGGGTGAGGCATAACGGCCTTTGCTACCTATGACATGCGGGTCTTCTTAGGCTTTGCTAGCCTCGGTGAAGCGCCGCCCTTAGAGGGCATTTCCTCAAAGGCTTGCTAGTCGAAGCGTACAACCAGCATCCTCTGGGTCGAACCCAGCTTCGACGCGTCGGACTGCGTCACGACTATCACATCATAAAAGAATGATGTCCCCAGCAGGATCGCCACCTTGTTCGCCATTAAAGTAAGTTTAAGAAACTTTTGCTTAACAACCAACAAAAGTACAAAGAAATCCTAGACAGAAAATCTAAGTACAATATTTTTTATCTGGAAAACGTGACGATGGAGATCGAGTATTGCAATGACTCTTTTACTCTGTTGACGGTCCAACGAGGGAATAATGATGCTCACTTCTCTTTTCTCTCTCTTGATCTTGTGTGCACGTACGTAGCTCGGCTAGGGGGGATGATCTATGAAGCAGAAAATCTAGCCCTTCGGAACGTCCAAGTTTCTCCTATTTATAGCCATCATGCCGACGGACTATAGGTGCCGCATATACTTCTGTTTGGTGGCCGTAGGGGGCTCCTTCAGCAGAATGCGGCTGCAACTGTAGCTGCATACTATGGGCAGGCTGCCACGCGACTTCAGTTGGAATATGCTGTTTGATAAGATCTCGGGGTTGTTTTAAACTCCATCATATGCGTGACTTGATCAGTTGGACACGTAATCAGCACTAACTGTGTGAAGATCTTTTCAGTTGCAACGAATAGATCTTGCAAGATGAAAGCCACATAACATCTTGGCCGCATATGTGCTCTCATTTAGGTTGGGTCTGATGGACACTTTGGCCGCATGATGACGAGACCGCATAGACTTGAGGACTCATACGAGTGACCACGTGGCACTGTTCATCCGCCAGGGTCATTAATGCGTTGATGTGACATTTCTGTCTTTTCACGTGTTGTCGTCTTCACGAGTCTCGAAGTGTTTCAGTACAATAAATATCGTGTCAGACATGTCATAATTGTTGTGACAATGATTCTTTGCGGCCACCAACTTCTTGGATGTTCGGACCGCATAGATGTTTTACAGGCTGGACGAACCCTTCGGCCGTATGTGTCTTCTGTGGCTCATCTATGGCTTGCTTTCTCTTTGAGGGTCCAAGGACTCTATGTGACCTGTATGACTTTCAGATTTTCTATTCTTCTAAAATGCCCAGATATTGGAAAGAGAGAGATTTCTACTATTTGCGTTCAGTGAATGACACGGCTCATAAATTCATGAACAAACTCTTTCTGTCACCGGATTAATTCACTTAGACAAGAAGTTGTAATTGTCACATAGATTTATTTCATCTAAATGACACTAAATCTAAATGACACTGCTCCTGATACTTCGGGTGGGATTTTTCATTTTACCTTCCAAATGTCTACATTTTATCCCCACGAGCCACCAAAGGTCAAGTGCAAGACAAAGATTAACCATCCTAATATTGACCTAGAAGGAAGTCTGTCCTCAACATAAATACTGTCGTACCAAGGCTATTACATTTGTGACATTTTGAATCACTTGTTCAATCTAGGTTAAAAAAAATAGTTGAATGATATTCCAAATTATTTTAGATTAATCTAAGTTTTAAAGTAGAAATTAGTTTGGGTACAAGTCAAAATAGTCCTTATGTTAAAAATGGCATAAATAATCCTACGCAACACGATATTTAAGTGCCTTCGGACCACCGCTAGCTGTGATCCGGCCCCACAGCTAACCCAAGTTGATCAATACTTGATAGACTAAAGATTATTAAGGTTAACTAGCAAAAATCATTCAAACTATTATTCTTTTAAGAGAGCACATTTTGATCCAGTACACTAGCAAGTGAAACAATTTACGACACTCATTAGATGATATGTCCATGTGACAAACAATCATAGCTAGGAGTATCAAAGACTTTGAAATGATATCTTTAGATACATCTTGTGCTGAAGCTAAAAGGTCCAGACATCTTATTATGCATATACAAATCTCTGTATTTGGCATTTTTATAAATTGTGATAATCAATCTGCTATAGAACTGCTAAAGCGTGATTATGTGAATTTTAAGATGAACAAGATTTTGTAACTGCGCATCAAGTCGTAAAGAGCCTAAAAGGCAAAAATATGGTTTTTGATTATAAAAGTCATAAAAGAACCGTGCAGATCTCTGACAAAGAGTATGTCTAGGATTTTAATCCTAATATCATTGCGGAGGGTAGCATTAAGCCCATAAGTAAGTCACTAGCAGTGTCAACCCAATCGAGTCTGACTGGAGATCAAAAGCCGGTTCAATGTGTAGAAACAAGCTGGAATTCGGTGACTAATAAAGAACATTGACCCTAAGATTATATTCTCAAAACTAATGCCCAAGTGGTTGTACTATGTTGTACAATAATACCCCATCTCTACGGTTACAGTGTTCCGGTTTTATCTGGTTATGATGAGTTTTAAAACACTTAGTAGGTCCAAGTATTATTATGCAGGGTTTACACCGATCACCAACCCTTTGAGGATTTCCTATATGAGAGGTCGTGAAGGTCGCGACTATGGGACATTACGATCTTAGACAACTCTCATGAACAAGGAAAAGTGCGCATGGTCAATCAAAAGTTCCACCCCGATAGACCAAAGAACTCTAGCATACTATGTGTGTTATTTTTTTAATCTGGTTCAAGAAATTTGATTCAAGGCATAATCTATCAAACACTTCTTTCGATAAAGACAATAGTCACTAAGTGATATTCAAGGCTGTAGTCTATCTCATCTATGCATATTATTCATTTGTCCAGAAAGTCTTTACTCCTATTCCTTTAATTGTCATCTGTTTTTTTTTAGGGAGGGAGGGGGATTGTTGTAGGTTTGTATGGAAAAAAAAACAAACACCTTTATTCCCAATAAATTCCATTAACTCCTCACAGCTCACCTCATGCTCACTATTTCTCATTCTTACCAAGTTCTTCCTCGCAGGTATCATTTACATTTATTCCAAATGAATGAACTTTAACGTCTCCATAAAAACTAGCAATGATATATATATATATATATATATATATATATATATATATATATATATATATATATATATATACTACGGATTCATTCCAGACATATAAAAAGACAACCCAAGTCTCCTTCAAAGCCATCATGGAATCAGTTTTTCATTCATTCTCCAATCAGCCAATGGGAGTTGCAAATGGTGTAGCAACTAACTCTGTTCTTTATGATTTCTCTGTTTCATTTATATATGAAAAGGCTCCTTCATGTGTTCTACACCATATCGGATGTGATATGGTTTGTAAAAACTCTTTTTAAGTTTTTAAGTTTGAATGAATATGTTTTTTACTAAAAAATAAAAAATTACTACCCAAGTCTTCTTGCGAAAACCCCCTATTCTTGTGAACAAGAGGGTGTATGACAAAACCAAACTAGTTTAGTTTGGTTTGATCGGTTTTTAAAATGATCAAACCATTGAACGAATAAAGTCGGTCGGTTATTAACAAAATTCAGTCGAACCCATTCGACCGGTCCATCGATTTGGTTAAAAATCGATCGGTTCAATCTGGTCCGAATCAATTTGGTTAGTTCGGTCCAAATGACCGTATATAAACAGATACAATCAAATCTAAATAAACAACTTGAATCAAATTAAATCTATTTAATTATAATCATCTCCCTTAATTAGCCTAATTATATTAAACCTATTAAAATTCAATTTTTTTTTTTTTTTTTCATATCTATTATATGCTACCTATTACTCAAATTCAAATAACAATCCAAATTCTAATACTAATTATTCAATCCATACCCATCCTATATATGACTAAATAAATTATGAAATAAAAACCTACTTAACATCTCCCCTTCCTTCCGAGCGGCCAATCACCTTCCCTCTTTCCCTTCCAAAATAACACCCAACCCCCCAACCCCCAAAGCAGTCAAAAACAACCCCCTTTAAGCAACATTTTTCAACATCACATTCAAACAAGGATTTCTCCTATCTCCCAAACTCAAATCAATCTAATTTTTATAAGTACGTTCCCTCTACATGTCTTCTATTTGTTATGATTTCTAGAGATTTTAAGGGGGTAATAATTAATGAACGCTGATATGGACGTGCTTTTAATAACTTAATTTCATATACTGCCAATTGATAACTTAGAATTGAGTTTTGATATATTGTCATTTAGAATTTAACTCCTTGTAATTTTAGTTTTTGATGCACTTGATTAGGACTTAAATGGATTTTGAGAAACAACAAAGTCGGAGTACAAGGAATGATGGCCGGAGAAGAATGAGAAAGTCTACGAAAAATACACCTGAGATCCTTGACGTATAAACGATGGTTCTTGGAACTTGAGCGCACTGTGTGCTGTCTCATATATGCTTGCTTTCAGTACAACATTTAAATCTTTGCAAAAATATACCAGGCACTTTATAAGTAGTTCTGGACGTACTTTTTCCTTCATGCGTACATTTTGTACTAATGTCTTAAATTCAATTCCTTGCAAAAGTACGCCAAGGCCATTTATGAGCTTGGGCGTACATTTGAAGGAAAACTCAGTGGCACACTTCGTGTGCGTCTAGTCTCGGCATTAAGAAAGTACGCCATGCCTCTGTTGGCGTACAAATCCCTCTTCCATTTTCATTCTTGATAGGCAAGCCTTGACTTTGGCGTCGTCTCGACTACCGGGATGTCGACTGTCGTGTTCCTCGACTGTCGCGTCTCGACTGTTGTGCCATACTTGAGATTTATATTTTGTCTTTTAGTAGACTTTTTCACGCTTGTTATTGTACGTCACTAATATTGTTTTGGCGATTGTACGCGCCACTACTGTTGTTTTTGCGATATTACGCCGCTGCTATTATTTTGGTCTATTGTACGCTACTAATCTAGTTTCTGCCTAATTGTACGCCAGCCTTGTTTTTTTTTGGGTTTTGTATGCCTATTACTATTGTTTTCTATTGTTAGCTTAGCACTTGATATTTTACTCGCGTACTTTCATCCAGTTGCCTTAATCATGTTTTAAAATTCGATTATGGCTGCTCTTGATATTAATCTTGATTTACTGGTATTATTTAATAATTGCACACTATATCAAGCATGAACCCCAGTATTCCTGATATCCTGTATCCTGATACTGTACTGATATTCCTGATAGTGGCTCGACGTAGCACATTGATGACTCGATAATTTCTGACATGCCCTGATCAAGACTATTAGTAGCAACTGTATAGTATAACTTGTCATTTCCGTGGTTGATTTTCTGATTGTGCTTGTCAAACTATTGTCCAGTCTTGCATCATGTCTAAGACAAATTTTTGAACACCACAGTGGGAAATCTTGAATCCACTGTCAAGGTTAATTAACTTGATTAATAAGTAGAATCAGTTAGAAAATTTTTACGGATTTTTTCGTTTAAAGTAATAAAATATAATATAATTATAAAAAAAGGAAAAAGTGGGAGGTATTTGCAGATAGGGGGACCACTCGCCAACTGACTTGGCGGGGTGCTGAGTTGGAGAGCATCTCGCCAACTGAGTTGGCGGGGCGCTCTCCTCGAGAGGCCGCTCGCCAACTCAGTTGGCAGGGCGTTGTCTATGAGAGACGACCGTTGCACAATCCCTATAAACAACCCCCCCAAACACTACTCACACAACACATTCTCCTCCTCCTCCTCCTATTTTCACAGCTTCTCCTCCTTAATCACAGCAATTCTCTTTCTCCTCCTGATATTTACTGGCGATGGCTACCCACAATGACGGTCGTATTCCTGGCGGACCGACTACCGCGCTTATTATTAAGCAACGTAAAGACCACATTTCTAGTCAGATATTTACTGGCGAGGTAATTTTTGAAATTGTGGTGCTATGGGACACAACCGAAGAAGATGTACTAGTCAACCGAGAGATTAAAATAGAATTGTTCAATACCCAAATATTGTAATAAAAAACCATTACAAATCATACAAAAATTGTAATCATACAATGTTACAAATTATCTACTAATCCTCGTCCTCGTCTTGTTGAGTTTGGGTAGGCAGCGGTGCTGATGGAGTCGAAAAAAATTGTGTGAATATCTGGTAGCTTTTATCTCCAGCAGTCTGGTCACTCGGACCCGCTCCTGCATACTGGTAACTAGGGCCCGCTCCAGCATACTGGTCACTCGGGCCCGTTCCAGCATACTGGTAACTCAGGTCCGCTCCTGCATACTGGTAACTCGGGCTCCCTCCAGCATACTGGTCACTCGGGCCCGCTCCAGCAGTATCCCGCCGACGACGACGAGAGTGTCTCTGTCGTACTAAGCCGGTCGGATAGTCCGGTGGAAGACGGGATTGTACTGGAGGCATTTCCGGTTCCCGTCCAATACACAGATGCTCAACACGAGTCACAAGTTCCTCCATAAGACGACGAGTCACATGTTCCTCCATATGAGGTCGTTGTAAATGTTGTCGGTATACACCACTTTGAAATTTGAAACTTGTAAATTAATATATTTATCATATCTATGTATATGTGTTTTTGAAAGTATAATGAAGTCATACCAAATCATGCATTCCATCGACAAAAGCACGCATAGTAGAATCGTCTACGGATCTACTCTTGAACCTTTGCTCCTCGTAGTGATATACTCGGTTGCTCATAAGAGGGCATCCCCACCATTGCCTATAGTCCAGGCTACCTATGTCTGCAAAATGTAAACAAAATTTTAGCAAACTATTTACACTAAATCAATACGAATAATGAGTAACTTATAACTTACATTCCTCAGCAGAATTTAGTTTGGGAGACATGTCCCTCACACTATAATTCTCGAACCGATTATTCCAGTCAGCAACGAGACCAATGATTCGTTGTAATGCATTTGATGTCTCATAACCGACTGTCGGTGGATCATCGAGAATTATTGGGGCCATTCCAAATTGCCGAAGAACACGGTCTGCCGGATGGTACATGGTGAACCGATCATATATAATATGACATTTGTGTAAAGTAAATGCATATGATGTCCTCTTGATTTCTGGAGTATCAGGTTCACATGAGTACAGTAACCAGGTTACCTATTTAAAGATATTGTATCAATTAGATGTGATGTTTATCTACGATCAAAACTTAAATAATTTAAAGATATTTATTGCATATTTAAAAATTACCTCGTTATACTGCAGTGTATCAAATTGGCTACGATATAGTGATACAGTCCTGTATTGGTAGTGTTGATAATCCACTACGTTTGTAGGCCAGCGCATAGCAACTGAAAATACTCCAACATCACTGAGAATGCTGGTAACAGGCTTACCAATATAGAAGTGCTCGTAGGACCAGAACTATAAAACAAAAATATGACATTAGTACAAACAAAATTTGTGTATAAAATTACTCTAACTTTTTAAGGTCTTTCATTCATACCTGTATCAGTGAAATACATCCACAAATACTCTTGCGATTGTATCTGACAAATTCTGTCAGATTGGCGTATAAAAAGGCAAGAGTAGCAGCTCCCCACGCATGTTCAGTAGGTTTTGTCAGATCATCCAAGAATGGTAGAAGCTGCACATTTACCATATTTTTCGATGCATCGAAAAATATAATTGTACCACATAAACAGAGCAGATACGCTCTAGTGCAACGAATGACCTGGATTTATTAAGTGTTATATAGAATTGCACCACTAAATTAAGTAATAAACAAATTTACTAATAAAAATACATACCCGAATTTTATCTACATCAACCACCCCATCAATAGTTTGATGTAGGTCCATAAAGTTGCCACGGAGTCATGTAAATTTCACATAATTGCCGTCTTTTAGACCTGAAGGAGGGCTAACACCGAGATACCTCCTGATCAGATCAGATCCCTTTAAGTGCGGATCAAAATATATAGCGTTACCTTTAATAGGTAACCCTAGTATATTCGCCACATCAAAAAGGGTGATCGTCATCTCGCTGAATGGGAGTTGGAAAGTGTTGCGTTCGGGCCACCAACGCTCCGCAAGGCTTACAACTAAATGAAGATCGTGGATTAAATATCTAACACGATCTATATAGTGGAATCCAAAGGATTCCACCAAAGCCTTTTGGACCGAATTTAGCTCCCACGTACGATAATTCCTTTCGGCCCGCCAATGTACATGGATCCGGGTTCGTAAACCATGATCATGGTCGTATAACTATAAAAAACATATGCATTATATTTTGTGTGTAAATTTATATGCATTAATAAAGTAAACATATGCATTATAAAAAACATATGCATTAATAAAGTTGGCAACTTGTAATTTCAAAAATTACCTCGCCAGTAAATATCTGACTAGAAATGTGGTCTTCACGTTGCTTAATAATAAGCGCGGTAGTCGGTCCGCCAGGAATACGACCGTCATTGTGGGTAGCCATCGCCAGTAAATATCAGGAGGAGAAAGAGAATTGCTGTGATTAAGGAGGAGAAGCTGTGAAAATAGGAGGAGGAGGAGGAGAATGTGTTGTGTGAGGAGTGTTTGGGGGGGGGGGGGGGGGGTTGTTTATAGGGATAAAATATATCCGTTGTGCAACGGTCGTCTCTCGTAGACAACGTCCCGTCAACTGAGTTGGCGAGCGGCCTCTCGAGGAGAGCGCCCCGCCAACTCAGTTGGCGAGATGCTCTCCAACTCAGCACCCCGCCAAGTCAGTTGGCGAGTGGTCCCCCTATCTGCTAAATCTCCCAACTTTTTCCTTTTTTTATAATTATATTATATTTTATTACTTTAAACGAAAAAATCCGAAATTTTTATGGCTACATACAATTCCGATATCCCGATCACCCATGTGGATTTGGATATATGCGCTAGATTAATAACTCACACGTGATGGTATAGAAATGAGGAAGAGCCTTTTGCATATATGTGCCAAAGCGAAGTATCATCTCAACCATCTGGATAAGGAGAAATTATTTAGTGAGCCGGATTTACTGTACACCTTGATTCTCCTTCACACGTGATGGTATAGGAATGAGGACGACTGCTCCATGTTGTCGTTACCACTGCATACACTCATCTCCGTGCCATTAAGTGGAGGAGAATCATAGTGTACGGTGCTGAGTCCGACTCACTGAATAATTGGCATGCCTGAAAAAACAAGCTAACTAATGCCCGATTCCGGGGCTGGGGTTGGAGCCCAGCTTCCGCGCGGAGCCCCTACTCCTTGGCCGGCTCTCGCCGACAGCAACAACCTCCTCATCGTCCCTACTTCTCGGGGCAGACGGGGGCACCATTCCTCTCGGAAGCGTGCTGAGAAACAACCTCTGATCCTTGGTCGTCGTCAAGGTGCGGCCGCGACTCCTCCTCCCTCCGCCAGGCATCGGCTTCCTCCTCACGTTTGCCGACGGCGCTAGCAACAGTATCGCGACCACGATGAGGAGGACTAGAGCTGGTCGTCTTCTCCTCTCGCTAAGCGGCGATGATGGTTCCATTGGGAGGCGGAGCAGAGGATCGACCGATGACGCTAGCTAGCTACCTAGCTTTGGTGGTGGTGTCGCTTATAAGTTTGCATTCGGCAGTAATTTATATTGTCACGGGGGACGCGAAGAGAGTCGTGGGGATTAAGTTAACAGCTAGCGCGTGCACTATGTTCTGAACTACAATCAATCAAGTCCACTTGAAAGAGATCGATCGATCGTTCTTTCCTTCGTTATTTAGTGACACTTGGAGGAGATAGTATCGTATAGTGAGGTGACGCTAGCCCGTTCTCTATTTTTGCCCACTCTTACATACAAATATGGATTCCATCATATTCGAGAGACGACATAAATAGAAACAGAATATTTGGAATAGCATATCTCTAAGTGGTGTCGAGTCGTTTACTAGCACCAGTCGGCCTGGAGTAAAACTTTGATACAGACGGCTGTATCAAAAGTTTGGTCATGTGTCATATTATCAGGCTTGCTGGCTACTTTGCTACGCCAGTTTGCGAATTGCCTGGTTCTAGAATTATTTCTTTTTTTATGTGTGGGAAGAAGCAAGCAATGGTGGTTCTTTCTTCCAAGGAAATTTCTCGGGTCTTAATTATGCACAGATGCGGACGGAGCTAGGCCCCGGTGGTATGATACACATCAGGCAGCAGAGGGTTGGTCGAGCGTGGAAGAAACCAGGGGAATGTTGCTTGATGGAGCCTAAGCCAATTTATTTTATTATTATTTTTTAAGTTTATATATATACTTTAGCATTCGTATCCCAATTAGAGGTGAGTATTCGCTAATTCGGTTCAAACCGAACCGAATAACAAAAAATCGAATTGAACCGAAAATCGAATAAGCAAAACCGAAACCGAACCAAAATGACCCATAACCGAACCGTATTAAATCGGTTCGGTTTTCGGTTTATCCAGTTTATTTAATTTTTCGATTTATTTGCGCTTTTTTTTGTTTATATATATATATATATATATATATATAACTAAAAAAAATTATTCGGTTTAAAGTTTTTGTACGAAACTGAAATCCAAAACCGAATAAGAAAATTTAGTATTTTCAAAACCGAAACCGAACCGAATCTCTTATTCAGTTCGGTTCGGTTCGATTTTCGGCCAAAAATTGAATAATGATCACCCCTAGCCTCAGTCTGTCTTGTTTTATTAAATTTTTTTTATATCATTGATAAATTACTATTTTTTCCGTAATTTTGAGAGAATTTTTTGTTTTAAATGATCTGCTGAGCAGATAAAGTTAGTTTTCAAATTAGTTTCTTTCGTAATTATTTTTTTCCGTAAATTTGAGATAAAATTAGATTTTAAATTAGTTTCTTTCACAGTGTGTTGAAGTAAAAAATAAAATAAAATTAGTTTTCAAATTAGTTGAGTTAGTTTTAAATTAGTTTTTTTCGTAGTTTTTTTAGTAATTAATGGAAGATATACAAACGTCTTAGACAGATCGTTTTTGAGCCATTTTCTAACCATAATAAAGAAGTAGAGATAATTTCCTAACTTTTATTACTTAGTTTACTAATTACTTTTATATCCTATTGCATTTTGGTAAGAGGCTAATTTGAAAATTAGTTGGGGACGATCCCAAATTCATGACATATAGGAGGATAGGATTTGAGTGTGGGGGGAAGAAAGACGAGTATAATTGGTCTTGTAGCAATATGGTAAAAGATTGAAGAACATTAGAATTAGGAATTTATATACGGGGAGCTCCTATTTTGATCACAACTGCACATGTGGATGTTATCGTAGCAATATGGTTCTACATAAGTTATTCAAGACAGTCCAAAATTTTCTTCTTTTGTTTACCAATTTGTCACCAAAAAATTTAATTGGGATTGTTCAAATTTTTTTAGGACTGTCCAAATTTTTGACAGTCCTACCAAAATACTAGACTGTTAAAATATTTGACAATCCAAAAAAATATGTTGTTATCTTTTGGACTGTAAATTTTTTTTAACATTTCTTCAAATGGATAGAACTGTCTTTTTGACAGTATACCTATTTTAGAACTGTCAAATATTTTGACAGTCCTCACCCCTGCGATCCAGCCTCGCCTGCCACCCCCGAAATAAGAATAGAACTCTCACCAACTTCTCCAGCATCATGGCGAGGATCCTTGTCGGCATGTCCAGGCCGAGTAGGAACCCACGTCGAACATGAACTCTATCATCGGCTTGATTGTGGTCTCCACCCTCATCCCGAGGAAGTAGGGGAACTGGATGACCATCGGACCGATGTCCCTTGGCGAGACGTCGATACTGACTAGGTAGGCGACCGACTTGCTCATGGTTCCCTCGAGCTTGAATTCGATGAGCTCCGGATAGCGGGAGAGGACGTAGGAGATGTCCTGGCTGTCGACGTCGATGCCGCGGAGGAAGCGGATGGTGGGGACGAGCTCGCTGACAACGCTGGCGTGGAGGACCTACGGGTAGGAGCGGGCGAAGGCGGCGAGACTGGGGCGGGGGAGGCAGAGCTTCTCGATGTAGGAGAGGACGGGGATGACGTTCTTGCGGAGGGAGCAACCGAGGATCAAGAGGTAGGCGTTGATGTCGTCCATTGGGAGCGGGAAGGAGGAGGGAGGAGGTGGTCGGGAAGATGGGTCTGGAGGGCGACGACGACGACGTCGTTGGCGTCGCGGGTGATGGGGTGATTAGGGATGGACCGTCCGTAGTAAATTTTTTGCTGTCCTGAGTAAAAATTGTTTCAGGTTAGACTAGAATTAAGTAATGGACTGTTCTGAACAACTTTTGTAGTAGCAAAAATCAATTTTAATGTCCTATATCTTCTTTCTTTCCTCTATAACATTATCATCTTTATTCGCATACAAGTAAGCATATAGCAAGGAAACTAAAATAAATTCCGACCACTTAAATCTTTTCCTAACTGTTAACATCTAAAAATTTTGTTATATAAAGAAGAATACTTCAAGATTTTTGATGCACATCTAAAGTTAGTTTCTAGCGGCTAGAACTTGTGACTTCCGTCATATTTATGTTATAGTCTTGTTGGAGCTTGTAATTCTTTTCTCTCTTGTTTGTGTTCTCTGAGGTATTTTCTTTTGTAATTTGGTTTCATTAATCATAATAATGTAATATGAGAGAATTTATTTCCACCATTTAATTTTTTTTAAGTTTAATAGGGCAGTGAACTCCCAAATAAAAACATAACGTAAAAAGTTATATCCAATATTACCAAACATAAAGTATGGGCTTAAATTTGTCATAGAGCTTTCAGAAAGTAGGTGCATTAAGAATAAGTTGTAGTAGCCCACTGTGAGACTATTTTTTTACATGGAAACTAGTTGTTTAGTTTTATGCTTTGTCATTTACATATCAGAGTGCTTTGCAACATTAGAGAGAAGAAAGAATGATGGGAGGTCATTTCGAAGAAGGAGATCAGTTTCGGATATTTTTCGTTGTCTTGCTTTTTCGTGGTTGTAATCAATTTTCTGTTCGAAAGAGTTGCGGTGATCCGCGTTGGATTGGTGAGGAGCTTGTAGATGGTATAATCTTTTTATTCCATTAGTGGAGATTCTTCAGGGTTGGACTCCAATCGTTTCGTAATTATTTCCGCAAGAGTTTTTCACGTAAAAATTTCTGTGTCTACGATTTGTGTTTGGCGTTTTAGGTTTGTGTGCTTTTGTTGGGTTCTCTCACAGGGCTCTCTGGTTTGGGGAAACGGTTTCGCGTTTCGTTCCCAACACGTGGTATCAGAGCTTTGGGTTCAAAGAGGTGTCATGAGTTGACAGTCAAACCAGGAAGAAGAGATGGACGCGAAGTCGGTGCACATGGTAAACCTGAATGGTTCCAACTACCATTATTGAAGGAGCAAGATGAATGATTTGATGTTCGTCAAGAAGCTGTATCTTCCAGTATTTGCGTCCGAGAAGTCCAGTGACAAATCCGATGGGGACTGGAGCTTCGAGCATATACATGTGTGTGGATATATACGGCAGTTTGTTGAAGAGAACATGTATAACCATGTTGCCAACATTGAGCAAGCGAAGACACTTTGTAAGAAGCTGGAATCTTTGTACGCAAAGAAGATTGGGGTAAACAAGTTGTTCTTGATCCGAACGATGATGGGTCTGCGGAACAAAGTTGGTACGTCTATCACGGATCTCTTGAGTGAGTTCTAGGACGTGGTTGACCAACTATCCTCGATGTGAGTCAAGTTCGACGACGAAGTTCAGAGGCTGTGGTTGTTGTGTACTTTGCCAGACTCGTGGGAGACCGTACGAGTGTCTATGATTGCTTCTACTCCGGAAGATGTGGTCAGTCTGGAGTTCGCCAAGAGCAGAGTGTTGAATGAGGATATGTAGAGAAAATCTCAGGGCACGTCTTCTTCATACCATTCAGAGGAGCTAGTTTCCACTACCAAAATATGATGAAATAATGACGTTTTTTTTGACGTCATCATAAAACGTCGCTAATATTAAAGAATTGAGTGACTCCAAAAATAAACGTCGCTATACATCGTTGTTGGCGACACACAGCGACGTTTAGCGATTGCACTTCAGTTTTTTAAAAGAATAGTCGCTATAAGCTTCTTTAAGGTCGCTAAACGTCGTTGAGTTTTTCGATTAAGCGACGTATTTACCGACGTTGCTTATTTCAATTTTTAGCGACATTTTTATTGACGTCGCTAACTTTTTAATTAGCGACGTTTAGCGACGTCTATTTATGATGTCGCTAATTTTTTTAATTTGTGACGTTTAGCCACGTCTATTGATGACGTCGCTAAAAAATTTAATATAGGGTTCGGGATTTTTTTTCCTCAATTTTGTCGAACTCCTCCCCAAAATTTTGAAAACCGCCCCTCTTCTCTCCCCCCATCCGGCGAAGTACCCCCCTCCGGCGTCCTCCTTCTCCCCCCATCCCAACCCCCACCTGCTCCCCCACAGCCCCCCCTACTCCGGCTTCCCACCCTACGAGCGCCCCCCTCCCGCACGGCTCCTCCCTTCCTGAGTGACTCCTCCCCTCCGACGACCTCGGGCTTCTCCTCCTCCTCCTCCACCTCTAGGTATACCCTAACCCTTTCTCTCTCTCTCTCTCACACACAGATGCAGACATAATATGACACTGACACAGACACGACACATACACACTAACACAGGATACGACACGGGATACGATACAGACACATGCACTGACATGATATGTCATTGACACGATACGGGACATGACACAGACCCTAACCCTAACCCTATCTCTTTTCACTGACACAACACAGGACATGACACAGACGCTAACCCAAAGTCGAGACACGACACAGACCTTAACCCAAATCCGAGATACGACACAGACCCTAACCTTGTCTGAGTTAATTAGACGCAGTCTTGGGTATCAAGTGATTGTACAGTGCAAACTTGTGCACAATGCAGTGAAGGTGTGTGTCTGTGGATATCTCGGTGCTGCGGACACTAACCCTGTCCTAATCCTAACTCGGAGACACACGCACATGCGGACACTAACACTAACCCAAACTCAAACACGTGGACACACTAACACACATACACTAACCCCAACACGGACACGAACATACACACATGTTTGTATTATGTCATCTCATGATACATATGGTAAAATTGTAGGACACATGGATATGAAAGGTTAGGACACGATATCGAGGATAAGGTTGTAAGCATTTTATCAGACACGGACACACGCATACATGTCAAGTGTGGATATCCAGGAGTATATCAGTGAGTGTCAACTATGTATCCTGGACCCAAAAAAATTGACACTGGATATCCATGACTTGACTTTTCAATTAGAAAGTCAAGGCCTAAACAAATATCAAGTGTGGATATCCAGGATACAGAGTTGACACTCACTGATATACTGCAATATGAGTATCTAGGATATAGAGTTGAACGAAGAAGTATCAGTGCTAGGACTAGGTGTATCAGTGCATGTACTGTATTCCTGAGTATTCTTGTAATCACCCTAAAATTTTTTAGATTTTTAAAATCAATTTTTGGGAATTTTCTACAATTTTTCAGGAATTTACATAGGTCCTGTGGTGATTTTATAATTTTTAATTGCTAATAACTAATATTAAAATGTAATGAAAATATGATTTTATGGTGTAAAATAGAAAACCGGACTTAGGATAATTTTTCTGGATTTTATTGGGCCTCAGACCTATTTTTTAAATGCCTAAAAACTATTTAAGGTAATTAACTAATTAATTAATTAATTGTTTTTATTTATTATTATTATTATTGTTTTTATTTTTTTATTATTTATTTTTGTTTTGGGCCCGGCCCGGCCCAGTGGGCCGAGCCCAGCAGCCCAGCCCAGCACCCTAGCGGGTCGGGCGGGTCGGCCACACCCGCACCCGCGCACCCGACCCGGCTCCTCACCCGCACCCCACGACCAGCCCCCACTCGCCCGCGTTCTCCGCCGCCCGCCGCATTTTCCGGCCGCCACGATCTGCCTCCCCGTGTCAGCCCCGTGCCACGACCCCCCCCGCGCCTCCCCCTATAAAACCCCTCTCCCCCGTTCTCCTCCTCCCTCATCCCCCTTGCCCTAGCTCCGGCCACCCACTCCGGTCGACCTCCCCCTCTGCCCTAGCCGCCACTCGCCTCCCTCTCTCCTCTCCTCTCCTCCACCGCAGACCCCCTCGCCGCCGACCTCCGGTCCCCTTCCCAGGAGCGCAGCCTTCCCTCCCGGTCGGAGCCGCCCCGCTGCCACTCCTTCTTCCTCCTTCCTCCGGAGCTGCCGGCGACCTCGCCGCGAGCCGCCACAGCAGCGGGGACCCAGCCGGCGACCTCGTAGCGAGCCGCACCTCCTCCCCCAGCCGTGCCCAGCTCTTCACCGGCGAACCGTACCCGTGCCCTAGCTCGGTCACGTG
Organism: Iris macrosiphon; assembly: GCA_036927795.1. Taxonomy (NCBI): domain Eukaryota; kingdom Viridiplantae; phylum Streptophyta; class Magnoliopsida; order Asparagales; family Iridaceae; genus Iris; species Iris macrosiphon. Next base: position 169,988 of record JAYESA010000153.1, read on the forward strand.
TCGGACACAATTCGAACCCCGATTTTTGGGCCCCGTTCAGGTGCGTGTATTTTCTTGCTCGTAGCTCGGATTTCGATTCCGTAAATTTCGTTGCGAAGCCTGTATGACCCTCTCGGTGCCCGGATAAACCGTTCGGGGTATCGCGTCCTGTGGTGATCGCACACCGCGATCCAAAAACAGGAAAAACCAGACCCTGTTTCACCCCGGAACTGAGTACGTCCCGCCAAACGGGACGACTTGATCGCGTGCGGTCTTCACAGATACGTGCGCATCGTCGATACGGACGTGTGGGATTTCGCAGAAGCTGATTCGGATGTGCGTGCACACCGGAATCAGTACGTATCCGCAGACATCGCCCCGTATCCGATTTTTCTATAATTCATCCTAACTTCGTGTACACACGTCGGATCGAGACAAAACTTGCGCCATCGGACTCGTAGCAATACGCTGGTCCTGTGGGTCAAGTTTGGTTCGATTCTGAGAACGTTGGCAAAATCGCGTGTCGTGGGCCCCACAGGCCCCACTCGACGGGCGATTTTGTGATCGGCTCATCGGAATTCAATTCTGGAAGTTCCGTTGGGTTCGTATCAGCGTTCCTGACCTGTTGACACTAAGTTTGGTGAATTTGGAGACAGTTGACCCTGACACATTTTCGGTGCAAAGCGGGCCCACCGGTGGACCCCGTTTTGGCCCGAAATTACCGTTTTTGCCCTTGTCTCCAAATTGGATCCAAGGACAGACGTTCCTAGCTATTTGACACCTTCTGAGCGTGATTGTACTATTTATTTTAGCTTTTGGAGACATCTCTGGAAATTTCCGAGAACAGGACCTAAGTGGAATTCAAACATCAGGCAAGTGCACCTTGCCAAACTTGCAGTCTTTATCTTCATATTTCCTGTAATAATACTTTACTGGTTGTCTTGTGTAAATTTATATAAACTTGTTTAAACTGCTTAACCTAGGAAACGGGTGACGTACCTAGTGTCCGATCCTAGTCGGGTGCCAACGCCGTACGCGATGTTGGGTTCGTCATTTAGAGATGGATTTACGATACCATTTTACTTTTGTACTTGACATATCAAGTACCCTACAACCCAGGACACTTGACACTATACATGGACAGAATCTTCCTGAGATATTCATGGTGATTCTGTATAGGATACAGGACTTGACAGAGATATTTTAGTTATAGACAGTTTGACTTGTTGTATTAGTGATAATCCCGCTGACATGGACATGAGACGTTATGGTCATGGTTTGCGTGATTACATTGGGTGGGGAGAGACACACAGGCTACAGGCTGTTCTATCTATATATCTACTATTATTGTGAGGTTGTAGACTCTCCAGCAGAGCTAGACCCTTTACGTGTTATTGCTGCTACCGGCTCCCCGACACAGAGCTTGTAGCGGTCTCAGCCTGAGTACTAGTGTTGCTCTCATTTGCATATCACATAGATGGTTACATAGTTTACCCTGCTGTTTCATTTAATTTAATTGTACTGCATTTATTTAGCTTATTTTATTTTGTGCCTTGCTATGTCCACTGAGGACCTGGAATGGATTATGTCCCCAGGTTTAGCTGAGGAGCAGTACCCCGAGATATACGGGACAGGAGCTGAGGCTATTGCTGGACTTGATACTGGAGCAGAACTGAACCCTGCAGACGAGGTGACTGCCGAAGACTTCTCCTGAGTACCTGATCCCGTACTCAGTATTTACTTTATGTTTATCTCTTTTGTTCCTGGCCTATTGAGCCAGTGTATTCAGACATAAGTCAGATTGTTTCTCCGACTAACTTGTTGTTGCTACTTATTTCCATTTTATTATGCAGTTTATTTCTTTATCTTTATGGATGAGATTAGTGTGATTTGTTGTAGTAGACCTTCGTTACAGCTTAAGTACGTCCTGATGGCTCTATTGAATTGGGTTATCCATCGGTGCGTGCTGCTGGCCATTGCCACGTGTCCAGTCCCTCGATATTTTGGGACTGGGCGTGACATGGTTTTTGTGGTGGCCCATGCAGGTCCAACTAAAATGTTCGGTTTCAACTTAGGGACCGAACAGGCCTGCAATAAGATAGGATAAGTTTATAGGATCTCATCCATTGATTGAATCATTTTTGGACTCTATGTCGAATTCAATTTAATTGCTTGAATTGTATCCTGATTTGATTCCTCTGTGCGTTCTCATTGTTTTCTTTTTATGCAGAGTAATGGACCCCAGAAGTGGTGACAAGAATCCCTTGGGTACACCGCCTGAAGCTGTGGTTACCTGTGAAGCTGGAACGACGCCAGATACCAGAGGACAATCCTCTCAGAACAATCAAACTGGCCAGCCAAGTTCCAGGTTCAGGCGTGATGACATCCCGCCTCCACCCCAGTTCCCTCCTACGATGACTGTCTTTCCTCCAGGGCAGGCAATGGACGGACAGCAAATATTCCAGATGTTCTACGCCATGATGCAGGCACAATAACAGATCCAACAGGAGGCCCAACGTCATGAGGCCGAGAACCTAAGGAACAACATAGTCGCAGCATTGGAATATGCAAATCCACCAAATAGGCGACCAGCGACGGGATCTATCACAGATTTCCGTCAACTCAAACCTCGTACCTTCTCGGGCAAGGAAGGACCAACTGAAGTTCATGAATGGCTTACGAACACGCAACATCAGTTGGAGGCCGCTGAACTTCCAAGGGATAAGTGGATGATTGCCGTCAGGATGCAACTGACGGACAACGCGCACCATTGGTGGCTGTCCGAAGAAAGAAGGCTCGGACATGATCAGGTCACCTGGGAGGAGTTCTCCAGACTCTTCCAGGAAATATACATCCCTGCTGTGGCTCGGTCAGAACTCCGAGACAGATTCAACCGCCTGATCCAGGGCAACATGACGGTGGAGGAATATAACGCCGAATTCATTCGCCTGAGCCGCTTCTCCCCTTCTCTAATTCCTACCGAAGAAGAGAAGGCGGAGAAGTTATTTGATGGACTCAGGTTCGAGCTTCAGAAGTTAATCGGATCGATCGCGCCCACATCTTACTCCGACGTCCTAGCTGCAGCACGTCGGATGGAGCGCGTTACTCGGAGGGAATCAAGCCTGAAACGTCCATTCTCCTCAGCACCGTCCAAGTCATCACCAGGGGAAACTGCTAAACGGCCCCAGAAGAACCTGCCTCAGAAAGCAGCATCAAAGAACCTACCTACTTGCCAATACTGCGGGAAAGTAGGACATGTTGAAAGAGAATGTAGATGCAAGCTGGGACTCTGCCTAGTTTGCGGATCCGGACAACACTTCTCAAAGGACTGCTCGGAACGTCGAGAGGGAGTTCCGAATCAACCAGCTCCACCTGCACCTAAGCCAGCTCTTCCAGCTGGGGGAGCAACTCAGACAGGGCCTGAAGGAGCCAGGCCACCACTACCACCTCAGGCAGCTTTGTTCCAGCAGGCTCGTCAGCAAAGGGGTCCCGCTCAGGGACGAGGTCAGGCATATGCACTAGCAGTCACAGAAGAAGCTACTGCAGGCGTAGTGATAGCAGGTACCATATTAGTAGCTTCAATTCCTGCTGTAGCATTATTTGATTCTGGAGCCTCGCATTCATTTATTGCTGCTAGCTTCGTAGCCACACATAGAGTAGCTACCGCACCTCTCTCGAAGATGAAGAGAATTCTAACGGGAGGTGGGATTATCCCGGTTAGTGATATCTGTAGATCATGTTCGGTAGTAGTCTGTGGCCGAGAGATGCGAGCCCAATTCCTGATCTTTTTTATGCCTGATTATGATGTTGTACTTGGTATGGACTGGTTAAGTTAGTACCATGCGATACTGGATTGCCGGCTTGGAAAAGTGATATTTAGACCCCCTAGCCTTCCTGAGTTTGAATTTCTTCGAGGAGCTGTAGAACAAGGGGTCCAGCCAACTCTTAGGGTATTAACTGTAGAAGATGATTCAGGTTACCCAAGAGTCATAACAGAATTTGTGGATGTATTTCCCGACGACCTTCCAGGTTTACCACCTGATCGGGAGATAGAATTCACAATAGACCTAACTCCAGGAGCCGAACCTATCACTTCATCGGTATATCGGCTAGCACCTAAGGAGTTAGTGGAGTTGAAAGCGCAAGTTGACGATCTTCTGGAGAAAGGATTCATCCGGCCTAGTGTTTCACCTTGGGGAGCACCTATACTTTTTGTACCCAAGAAGGACGGAACTGTACGGTTGTGCATTGATTACAGAGCCCTTAATGCTGTAACTGTTAAGAATCGGTACCCCTTACCACGCATTGATGACTTGTTTGACCAATTGAGTGGTGCTAGGGTATTCTCAAAGATTGACCTTAGATCCGGTTATCACCAGATTAGGGTGAAGAAGAAAGATATCCCAAAGACGGCCTTCAGGACTAAGTATGGACATTATGAGTTCCTAGTAATGCCGTTTGGTTTAACCAATGCACCTGCTGTATTTATGAGTTTGATGAACGGAGTCTCCCATCAGTACTTGGATAAGTTCGTGGTTGTATTCATTGATGATATTCTAGTCTACTCCAAGGACCACGAAGAGCACGAGGAACACCTCAGAATTGTGCTAGAAACTTTGAGAAGGGAGAAGCTGTATGCCAAGCTCAGCAAATGTGAGTTCTGTATGGACAAGGTGCCATTCTTAGGACATATTATCTCGGGTGAAGGACTGTCTGTGGACCCAGAGAAGGTCACTGCAATAGAAACTTGGCCTACCCCTACCTCTGTTGCAGAAGTGAGAAGTTTTCTTGGACTTGCTGGGTATTACCGACGGTTCCTAGAAAATTTTTCAAGGATCGCAGAGCCGATGACTAAGCTGACACGGAAGGATCAGGAGTTCATATGGACGGAAGAATGCCAGAATGCCTTTGAAGAATTGAAGAGGCGTCTAACAACAGCACCAGTCTTGACTCTTCCCTCAGGGTCAGGAGGTTTTATTGTTTATAGTGATGCGTCCGGTAGTGGACTAGGTTGTGTCTTGATGCTACATGGCAAGGTTATCGCTTATGCATCAAGGCAGTTGAAGGTTCACGAGAAGAACTACCCAACACACGACCTGGAGCTAGCTGCAGTGATTTTTGTATTGAAGATCTGGAGGCATTATCTGTACGAAGAGAAGGTTGAAATATTCACTGATCATAAGAGCTTGAAGTATGTTTATACTCAGAAGGAGCTCAACATGAGGCAAAGGCGTTGGCTTGAGTTGATGATGGACTTTGACATAGATCTGCAGTACCACCCGGGGAAAGCAAATGTTGTAGCCGACGCCCTCAGCAGAAAACTCTCGGCTTATTTCTTAACTGAGCAGCCTCAGCTATTACAAGACTTGCAAGATCTTCAGATAGAGGTTGTTCTACCTGGACAAAATGGTTTGCTGGCTAACCTCGAAGTTAAGTCATCGCTGGTGGAGAGAATCAAAGAAGCTTTGCCTAATGATGCCAGGTTCCGAAGGCTGAAAGAGAGAACAGAAGCAGGCATGCAGATGGGACTTCGCATCCACGAGGACGGGACATTAAGGTGCGGAAATCGCCTATATGTTCCAAATGGAGAATTAAGGCAGGAGTTGATGACTGAAGCACATAGCTCCATATACTCTGTTCATCCAGGAGGAACCAAGATGTACCGGGACTTAAGACAATATTACTGGTGGCATGGAATGAAAAGGGAGATTGCCCGATTTGTGGCAAAATGTTTAGTCTGCCAGCAGGTGAAGGCCGAGCACCAAAGGACTGCAGGTATGTTGCAGCCACTTCCCATACCTGAATGGAAGTGGGAGCATATTACCATGGACTTTGTCACTGGATTTCCAAGAAGCTCTAGTGGAAAGGATGCGGTATGGGTCATCGTGGATCGGCTCACTAAGTCGGCTCACTTCTTGCCATTCAGAGTCGGACAATCCACGGAAGTACTGGCCGACATGTATATGCGACAGATCATAAAATTACATGGAGTGCCGGTTAGTATTGTGTCAGATCGAGACTCGAGATTTATATCTCACTTCTGGCGAAGCATGCAAGAGAGTCTCGGCACCAGGCTCAAATTCAGTACTGCCTATCATCCTCAGACAGATGGCCAATCAGAGCGCACAATTCAGATCTTGGAAGATATGCTGCGATCATGTATACTGGACTTCGGAGGATCTTGGGAAGATCATCTGCACTTAGTGGAGTTATCCTACAACAACAGCTATCAGGCAAGCATTCAGATGGCACCTTTCGAGGCATTGTACGGAAGGAAGTGCAGATCGCCGATATGCTGGAGTGACGTTGGCGAACGTCAATTACTGGGTCCAGAGTTGGTAACGGAGACAGTGGAGAAAGTAAGGCAGATTCAGAATTATCTCCGTGCAGCCCAGGATAGACAGAAGCATTGGGCCGATGCGCACAGACGTCCCCTGGAGTTCAAGAAAGGAGAGCATGTATTTTTGAGGATCTCGCCCACTAGAGGTACTATCAGATTCGGCAGCAGAGGCAAGTTAAGCCCAAGGTATATTGGGCCATTTGATATCTTGGAGCGCATTGGTGAGGTGGCTTATCGTCTTGCATTACCTCCATCCTTAGAGGGAGTGCATGATGTATTCCACGTCTCACAGCTGAGGCGATACGTGACTGACCCAAGCCATATAGTTGATCATTCTGAGATTTCGGTGGGACCTAGCCTGAGATACGAGGAGCAGCCAGTGGGTATACTCGACACCAGTGAGAAGACACTGCGAGGGCAGACAATCAGACTGGTTCGGGTAGCTTGGAAACAACATTCTCCGGGCGAATCGACCTGGGAACGAGAAGATGTTATGCGCCAGCGTTATCCACACTTATTTGCAGATGTAGGTAAAACCTAAGCATTCTTTAATTCTTTAAATTCGTGCCTTTGTAGTTTACCCTTCGATTGTGAGGACGCAATCCTCTTAAGGGGGTAGATTGTAATCACCCTAAAAATTTTCAGATTTTTAAAATCAATTTTTGGGAATTTTCTGCAATTTTTCAGGAATTTACATAGGTCCTATGGTGATTTTATAATTTTTAATTGGTAATAACTAATATTAAAATATAATGAAAATATGATTTTATGGTGTAAAATAGAAAACCGGACTTAGGGTAATTTTTTTGGATTTTATTGGGCCTCAGACCTATTTTTTAAATACCTAAAAACTATTTAAGGTAATTAACTAATTAATTAATTAATTAATTATTTTTATTTATTATTATTATTATTATTGTTTTTATTTTTTTATTATTTATTTTTGTTTTGGGCCCCGGCCCGGCCCAGTGGGCCGAGCCCAGCAGCCCAGCCCAGCACCCTAGCGGGTCGGCCACACCCGCACCCGCGCACCCGACCCGGCTCCTCACCCGCACCCCACGACCACCCCCACTCGCCCGCGTTCTCCGCCGCCCGCCGCGTTTTCAGGCCGCCACGATCCGCCTCCCCGCGTCAGCCCCGCGCCACGACCCCCCTCGCTCCGCCATTTTCGGCCAGCCACCCCCGCGCCTCCCCCTATAAAACCCCTCTCCCCCGTTCTCCTCCTCCCTCATCCCCCTAGCCCTAGCCCTAGCTCCGGCCACCCACTCCGGTCAACCTCCCCCTCTGCCCTAGTCGCCACTCGCCTCCCTCTCTCCTCTCCTCCACCGCAGACCCCCTCGTCGCCGACCTCCGGTCCCCTTCCCAGGAGCCCAGCCTTCCCTCCCGGTAGGAGCCGCCCCACGGCCACTCCTTCTTCCTCCTTCCTCCGGAGCTGCCGGCGACCTCGTCGAAAGCCGCCACAGCAGCGGGGACCCAGCCGGCGACCTCGCAGCGAGCCCACCTCCTCCCCCAGCAGTGCCCAGCTCTTCTCCGGCGAACCGTACCCGTGCCCTAGCTCGGTCACGTGTCGGACACGTGTCGGACACAATTCGAACCCCGGTTTTTGGGCCCCGTTCAGGTGCGTGTATTTTCTTGCTCGTAGCTCAGATTTCAATTCAATAAATTTTGTTGCGAAGCCTGTATGACCCTCTCGGTGCCCGGACAAACCGTTCGGGGCATCGCGTCCTGTGGTGATCGCACACCGCGATCCAAAAACAGGAAAAACCAGACCATGTTTCACCCCGGAACTGAGTACGCCCCGCCAAATGGGACGACTTGGTCGCGTGCGGTCTTCACAGATACGTGCGCATCGTCGATACGGATGTGTGGGATTTCGCAGAAGCTGATTCGGATGTGCGTGCACACCGAAATCAGTGCGTATCCGCGGATAAGGAAGACTAAGGGCGGCGTAAAGGGGACAAGCTTCTACATGATTTGGCTTTTACGCCAACTAGGCAGGGGTTTGGCTCTTACGCTAACTACGGTCAATTGGCTTCACGCCAACAAGGGTAAGGGATCTCTGGCGTAAAACTCTGGTTATTCAAACATAGGATGAGGTTTCTGTCCTAGTATTCAATCTTAGATTTCTATGGGTTCCTCAAGGCTAGGGTCAATACTATGGTCAATCTCTAATAATCCTATCTCTAACTAATCCTAGTAGTGCTTATACTATACTCAAGTCATACATAAATATGTCAAGGGATAAGGGTAAGTTAATCTATAGGTAAGTGACGCTAGGGTTTACTTAGGAAATCAGGAAGGCTAGGGTTTACTTAGGAAGTCAGGAAGGCTAGGGTTCACTAAGTAATCCGAACTTAAGGATATGTCAAAGCCCTAGTGGTATTCTTATTTAGGAATGCTACCTTAATTATCATCCTATCAACAGGGATTCCTATATTCTAGTAGGGGCTATACTTAAGGAATTATCAGGGAAGTACATGAATCAAGCAGGATACAATTATGTAAGTAGGACAGCCTGGAAGGAAGATAAGTCATAGTCAATTTGGATGAGATTCTATATTCTAATCCTAGGTGCAGGCTTGCTCGGTACAGTAACGTAACCGAGACAATATGCTCTGACCTGCATGGGCCACCACTAAAAATATGTCACGCCCCAGTCCCAAAATACGTAGGACTAGGTCACGTAACCATGCCAGCTGGCCCGTATATATGGCAACTCTAATATATGGAAACCATATATACGTGCGTACGCTGTATAATGAACAATAATTCATAAGTGGTAAAACTGATCACAAGTCACAGGATAATATCTAAATCTCATCCACAGAAATCACATAAACATATGAATAACTAATAACCATATAACTAGATCTCAATACAGATATCTAAGAATAACAGTCAGATGGAAACGAATCTACTGCCGAAATAGAATATAAAAGGAACCAGAATACACACCATAAAAGAACAATATCTGACGATCACAGACTCAAGAGAAGATCTCCTCGAAATATGAGAAGCCTATCCAGATCTGTGCTCCTGCGAATACTCAAGAACATATACACCTGGCAGGGAACCAGGTCCTCAGAGGGACATAGCAAGATACAGAAAAATGACATGCCATAAAGTAAATACTGAATAAATAAATACAGGGTGTGCTAACCATCTAAGTGAGTGCAATTTAAAGACCTCGTAGTACGCATGGGAATGTGTAGGCTAGACATATGCTGACGTAATTCACCAATCGTCATGACTGGCTAGTATATGTATCATATGCCCCCGATCACACGGGTAACTCTGCAATCGTCCATCCCTGCAGAGCATGGAACGAAGGATAATAAAAACACACAAGGGGTATCCCATCCTCCTCGGAGCACAGTAACGGGAACACGAAAACCAATTCCCCATCTCCGAGCAGCATGGTATCAGGCGACATGAACATATAAGGAGGGGGTGTCCCATACGCATACTAGTATCTTTCCCGCCCAATATAGATGTACAAGTCGTGAAAACGACGTGGACACCTCCTACTATGATGCAAGTCTCAATAAAATAAACAACTGAGCTAAATACCGCTACACGTGTTGCTCACACTGATGGCCAGTCGCGCATGAGGCACGCGTCCCTACATGTACTCACTCTGTGACGTGTAATGATACGTGTCAAGGCCTGAGAAGTTATATCCATAACTTCACCACTTTAGGTGGGTCTACTAGACACTAGGTCAGATACAAGTCCTAACGTCAACGCCATCGTTGACTGCACCCGAATCTGCTCGGACGCGCACATTTATATAAAAATAAATAAACATGTAACTAGCAAGAACTGAATATAAACAGTACAACAAGGCAAGGTATACTTGCCTGGCGGGAGAGCTGCAAATATAATGTCCACATGTCAAATGCCAAAAGTCAGAACTATGGCCTCAGAATAAATGTCTTCGGATACTGAAATAAACATCACTAACAGTCTCAGAAAATATCAAATAGCTAGAAACGCCTATCTTTAAGTCCAATTTGGACACAGGGGCAAAAATAACAGTTTTCGGTCAAAGCGGGGTCCACATGTGGGCCGCTTTGCACCGAAGAACGTGTCAGGGTCAAAGGTCTCCAAATTCGCCAAACTCAGTGTCAACAAGTCAGGAACGATGATACGAACCCAACGAAACTTCCAGAATCGGATTCCGATGAGCCGGTCACAAAATTGCCCGTCAAGTGGAGCCTGTGGGGCCCACGATACAGGATTTTGTCAACGTTCTCAGAATCGAACCAAACTTGGATCATAGGACCAGCGTATTGCTACGAGTCCAATGGCGCAAGTTTCGTTTCAATCCGACGTGTATACACAAAGTTGCAGCGTGTTCCAGAACTAACGGATACGGGGCGGTGTCGGCGGATACGCGTTGATTCCGGTGTGCACGCACATCCAAATCAACTTCTCCGAATTCCTACACGTCCGTATCAACGTCGCGCACGTTTCGGTAAAAACCGCGTGTGACCAAGTCGTCCCGTTTGGCGGGGCGTACCCAGTTCCGGGGTGAATCGGGTCGTTGTTTTTCCTGTATTTAGATCGCGTACCGCGATCGCCACAGGACGCGATGCACCGAACGAGTTGCACGGGCACCGAGATGGTCACATAGCCTACGTGTCACAACTGACAGAAATAAAAACGAAACTACGAGGAGATAGAACGGGTTACCTGAACAGGGCTCCGTAAAAACTGCATTTTCCATGTCCGGTCACTATGTTGTGTCCTGGTTGCTGTGTCCGGGCTGTGTCCAGCCGCTGTGTCCGGTCTGAGTCCAGTGGAGACTCGCCGGGGCTTCGCCGGAGAGTTGCTGCTGGCCGGGGCAGCTCGACGAGGGGCTGGGCGGCGCTCGCCGGAGTCGCGGGTGGGGAGGTGGTGGTGGCGGCGGAGTGGAGGAGGAGGAGGAGTCTGGTGATGGAGGGTGGTGGTGGTGGATGTGGTTGATGATGATGATGACGGTGGTGGCTGTGATAGGGGGCTGCGGGGTGGCGGTGGCGAGCTTCACGGGGAGGTGGCGGCGATGGAGGGAAGAGGAGCAGCGGGTCAGGGGGGTCGACGCCGGCGGGGCTCGCCGCGGGGGGGAGCGAGCTCAGGGAAAGAGGGAGAGGAGAAGAAGGGGAGCTGAGGAGAGAGGGGCCAGCGGGGGGGCTCGCAGCGGCCGGGGAGGGGTTCGCTCCGGCGGGGGTTGGGTCGGCGGAGCGGCTCTGGCGGGGGCTCGCCGCTCCGGCCGGGGGGTGAGGAGAGGAAGAGGGAGAGAGGAGAGAGGGAGCGGCGGGGAGGAGGAAAGGAGGAGGAGAAGGAGGAGATCGCCAGCGGGGGGGGGGGGGCTCCGGCGAGGCGGAGCGGCTCCGGCGGCGGGGGTCGGTTGCCGCTCCAGCGAGGGGGGGGTCGGCTGCGGGGAGAGGGGGGGGGGTAGATTTTTAGGTTTTGATTTTATTTTTCTTTTAATTTTTTTTTATTTTATAGAAATAAATTAAGGGTAATTTAGGTAATTCATATTTAGGATATTTAAAATACATCGAATCTGGACTCCTTTTGGAATGGACGGTGCATGTTCACCAGCCAATCAGGAGGTGACACCTCGCATGGTAATTTACAGAAAAGTCCCTGTAATTTTATAAATTGCACAAAGGTCCTATTTTGGAAAATTGCGCAATTACGAAATTGTCTGGGAAAATTCCCGATTCCCGAAAATTCTAAATTTCACCGAATTGAAGGAAAAAGCTGTGCGAGGGTCCCGAGGGGGTGGGGGTGAGTCTGGGCAGGGACTGGGCCTGGTTTTCTGGGTGATACGGTCATCGTATTTATTAAATTAATAAATACTACGCACGGTGGTTTGTATCTCGGGAAAATTTCAAAAATGACTCCGGATGCTGAAATAAATATTACCATCATGCTCAGAAAATATCAAATAGCTAGAAACGCCTGTCCTTGGGTCCAATTTGGAGACAAGGGCAGAAACGACAGTTTCGGGTCAAAACGGGGTCCGTCGGTGGGCCCGCTTTGCACCAAAAAACGTGTCCGGGTTAATGGTCTCCAAATTTACCAAACTTAGTGTCAACAGGTCAAGAACGATGATACGAACCCAACGGAACTTCCAGAATTGGATTCCGATGAGCCGATCATAAAATCGCCCGTCGAGCGGGGCCTGTGGGACCCACGACACGCGATTTCGTCAACGTTCTCAGAATCGAACCAAACTTGACCCACAGGACCAGCGTATCGCTACGAGTCCGATGGCGTAAGTTTCGTCTCGATCCGACGAGTGTACAAGAAGTTAGGGCGAGTTGCATAAAGTCAGATACGGGACGATGTCCGGTGATATGCGTTGATTCCGGTGTGCACGTACACCCGAATCAGCTTTCGCAAAATCTCACACGTCCGTATCGACGACGCGCACGTATCTGTGAAGACCGCACGCGATAAGTCGTCCCGTTTGGCGGGGCGTACTCAGTTCTGGGGTAAAACAGGGTCTGGTTTTTCCTGTTTTTGGATCGCGGTGTGCGATCACCACAGGACGCGATGCCCCGAGCGGTTTATCCTGGCACCGAGAGGGTCATACAGGCTTCGCAACGTAATTTACAGAATCGAAAATGGAGCTACGAGCAAGAAGATACACGCACCTGAACTGGGTCGAAAAATAGGGTTTGAAACGTGTCCGACACGACACAGGACACAGTGTCCTGTGTCCACCGCCGTGTCCGACTGAAATAGGGTTAGGGTTTGGGGATTCCGGTGAGGGGCGGCGCTGGGCGGCCGAGCTAAGGCGTAGGGGGCCGGGGACGGCACGGCGAGGCAGCGGCCGGGCTCGCGGCGGCGCTACCCTAGCCGCTGCTGCTGCTGTTGCTGCGGCTTCGTCGACGGGGCGGCGAGGCGGAGGCGGTGGTGGCGCAGGGAGGCGGGGCTGACGAAGGTGGGCGGCGAGGTGGTCGGGGTCGGGGCTGGCGAAGGCGGGGGGTTCGACGGCCAGGGGAACGGGAGGGTTAAATAGGCGGGGCGAGCCGGGCAAGGCGGAGGGGATGGCGGAGATGGCGGAGCTGCAGAGGTCGTGGGGTGAGGCGCGGGCTGAGCGGGCCGGAGGCAGCGGCTCCGCCGCGAGACACGGAACGGGGGGGGGGGGGACGTGGTCAGGGATGCGGGTAGCGGGTCTCGGGTCGGGTCTGGCGGATCCGACCCGACCCGCGAGGGGGCTGGGCCGGGCTCGGGCCCAATGGGCCGGGCCGGGCTGCTGGGCTGGAAGAATAAAAAGAAAATAATAATAATAATAATAATAATAATAATAATAATAATAATAATAATCATCATAATAATAATAATTAAATAATTAATAAATAGGTAAATAGTTTTTAGGCATTTAAAAATAGGTCTGAGGCCCAATAAATCCAGAAAAATTATCCTAAGTCCAGTTTTTCATTTTACACCCAAAAATATTATTTCTATAATATTTTAATATTATTTATTATCAATTAAAAATTATTTAAAAATTAAAATCTAGATTTTAATTACAGAAAATTCCCAGAAAATTCCAGAAAATTGTGGAAAATCCCAATTTAATATTTTTGAAAAATCAAGGGCTTACAATCTACCCAACTTATAAAAATTTCATCCTCGAAATTTAAAATTTAGCCATAATCTGTTAATCCTTTCATGTACCTCAATCGCAATCTCCTTGCTATAATTAGAATCCCTATCCTATCCACTGCAATCACCTCATGGTTAAGATGACTACTATTCCAATCAAAATTTAACCTATGGTTATCACTTCTTACTTTCTCAAATTACCCACAGGCAGATTTTTAATTAAGTCCATATAACATCTTCGAAAATTGCATACGCTTATAAATTTGCCTCACAATTTTAACTATCGTAATTTCCTCTAGAAGTGATTCTAGTCCACTAGTATTCACATTGTATGCTTCAGCTTTTAAATTCCATTTACATTCTCAATATTCCAACTAGGTAGTCCAACCATCAATTTTAATTCTTAATTCCAATCATCAAAATTAAATGTAGTCCACCAAAGTTCAAGTCTGAATTATATATCCTCTAGATTCAATTTGATGATTTTTCCTTCATTATTCAAAATTTAAATCATGTACCTAAGGTATAACTATTGGGTCCTCGATATCAATTCACTAATCATCTAAATCACTCCTCTAAATTTTCAAAATTAGGATGGCTTGAACCTCTCTCAATCTAATCTTACTCGGTCACAAAGAAATTTATCTCGAGTTGACAATGCACTGCTACCCAACTTAGAATTTACCCAGCCATCACAAAAGGCTATATATCTTAAGAAAATACTCCTTAATGTGTTTACTCATGTCATTCAATCCTCGGAATTTCAATGCCGATCATATCACATATGATATGTCCTTAATTTTGAAAGAATAATCCTCAAATATGTGATCGGCCTATCTAGTATTCTCTGTGCATCAAACTTATACCAAGCACGAGATTTCGTCTTTCCGAAATAAGGGAAGACGAAGATCAATAATAAAGAGTTCAAGGGTGAGGTGATAGAACAGAAATATCGGGATCAAGGCGTTTAAAGAATTCAAATAGGAATTGTCACGTAGTTGTGGATTGAATCATATCTTGGTAATTCCTATTCACATGCTCATATTAATACAATTATATAATCGATACGATAAGCTCGAAAATATCTAGGGGCAAGTATACTAGTCAACTATGTCTCAATCCACGTAAAGTAGTGCGAAGGGCGAATCAAAATGCACTAGGGTTGATCAGACCGTATTACACTGATTCTGAATAGACAATTGTATTAGTGTGTCGACCCACTAATACCTATGTCATGAACAAGCTTGATAAAAGATAAGCTTGCAAAACTAGGCTATAGAATAGCAGCATAAGTCAAGTACATCAAAATTAAGTGTGCTAGATGATGATGAAAGGAGGTACAAATTATTTAAGTTCATAAAACAACCTACAATAAGCACAATAACAAAAGATTCTACAAACTCTACAGTTATCAGATACAAAAACATACCAGGTTATTAGCAAGTTCAAAATTACTAGGTTGGGCTGAGGTCACGAACCAGTAGGCACGAGCTAAACAATACTAGAAACGACAGCAAAAAAAAAATCACTTACGCGAATTAGTTACTCTAAGAGTCTGCACGTTCTCCACGGTCATCGCGTAAGCTTGTCCGTATTCTGGAGGTGGTGCCCTCTGCTGCGCTGCTGGGGCCTGGCCTGAACTGAAACTTTTGTGCAGTTGTGCGTCTTTGAGCAGCAGGACAGTCCTTCATTTGATGTGCTGCTGATCCACAATATAGACAGGCACCTAGCCTCTTTCTACAATCCTGCCAAATGTGACCTTGTTTTCGACAATAGCCACAAGTGGGAGCTTGTTGGTTCTGTCCTTGAGTTGGATTCATCTGTGGTCGCTTTGCAGCTTTTTCCTGTTGTGCTTGGTCTGGTGCTGACGCATACGGCCGCTTCTGGCTGGACTCGATCCTTGTGGTGCACTCCACAGGTCGCGCTGCAGTAAGAACGTCCTCACCGAAGGTAATTGCATTTGAACTGCTTAGCTTCCGTGACTCCGAGCTGATTCTGTCGATGAAGTTCTCCGCTTGGTTTTGCTGAGTTTCTTGTTGAACCTTCTGATAGGCTTGCATCATTATGTAGAACATGCGAAACATCTGTTGTTCGTCCATAGGCGGTCCCAGTGGGAAGGAAGGCATCGGTGGAATAGGCTGCGTCGAGGGTGGAACGCCATCTTGATGGATTATTGAGGCAGGCTGACTTGCTTGACTGCCTTGTGATGATTGGCCTTCACCGACTGGTATCACATCGTCTTCTTGGGTAACCACAACGGTTTATGGTGTTTCTGCATGAGCCTCGTTGCTGGCTTGTGGGTCCATTTCCCTGTATCCAAAATAACCAATAAGAGGCGCACAGGAATCAAGGCAAGATACAAGTTCAAATTAGTTCGAATACGATACAGATATCAAAAACGATTCAAGCAAGTGGATGAGATCCTATAAATTTATCCTAGCTTTATTGCAGGCCTGTTCGGTCCCTGAGTTGAAACCGAACAATTTAGTCGTTGACCTGCATAGGCCACCATAAAAATGTGTCCTGACCCGCACCCGATAATTCGGGCACGAGTGCGTGGGCACGTCCAGCCTACGCCGCAGTGTCGGCGGTAGTACGCTGTCTAGGTCATAATCACAAGTAATTTTTAAATCTATCTCATCCCCAATAAATAGATAAGGAAAATAACAGGAAATAGGAATGCTAACTTTTATAAAACAAGTTGTGACAACAGATCCATAGTTAATACAAAGCCAGAAGATAGATCGGGGACAAACCCGAGTATATGCTGAAAGGAAATAAATAAGTAGCTACTGCTAACTACTCTGCAGAAGTATCCTCCTGGGTGGGAACTGGCTCCTCATATGGATCACCTGCTAACTCATAGTGGCCATAATAGGTAGGGGCAAGGTCCTCATCATCGTCTAAAATAACGGATCCAGTCAGGAAAGGAGCAAAGTACACAATGCACAACAAGATTAAACTAAATATTTATGACAATTAGATTGAGTATCATATTGAGAATATGTATAAAAGAAACAACAGTATCTCAGAGTTAATGCTATAAACAGGAATATGAGAAAACAGGGATAAGTAAGACAGGAAATGAAACTACAACAGTCAGCAAGAACTATAACAAGACCAGAAGCTATCTGTGTGAACTTGTGTTTATTTTAGAATACATAGTTGGCATGTAGGGGTTTATAAGGCTAATCCGGCCGTCATAGACGGCTATTAAACATGAATAATCGAGATCCGGCTGAGGGTACAGTCGCGCACCAACAGCTATTAAACAGGGCAAGGGAAAGGGTAAACTACATGCCTTCTAGTATTCTCCCACCCGACATGAAAAGCAAGACATGAAATACAGTATCCAAGACATAAAATCCAGTATTCTAGCACTACTTGTAATCATCAATGGTACTAGTAAAGTAGAGAATTAATTATCACAATATAAAGATTAACTTGAAGTGCAGGTACTTGCCTGTTGTTTGGATCCAAATATGGTTTGTATCTCGGGAAAATTCTAAAAATGACTCCGGATGCTGAAATAAACATTACCATCATGCTCAGAAAATATCAAATAACTAGAAACGCCTGTCCTTGGGTCCAATTTGGAGACAATGGCAGAAACGGCAGTTTCAGGTCAAAATGGGGTCCGCCGGTGGGCCCGCTTTGCACCGAAAAATGTGTCTGGGTCAATGGTCTCCAAATTCACCAAACTTAGTGTCAACAGGTCAGGAACGATGATACGAACCCAACGGAACTTCCAGAATTGGATTCCGATGAGCCGATCACAAAATTGCCCGTCGAGCGAGGCCTGTGGGGCCCACGACACGCGATTTCGTCAACGTTCTCAGAATCGAACCAAACTTGACCCACAGGACCAGCGTATCGCTACGAGTCCGATGGCACAAGTTTCTTCTCGATCCGACGAGTGTACAAGAAGTTAGGGCGAGTTGCAGAAAGTCGAATACGGGACAATGCCTGCGGATACGCGTTGATTCCGGTGTGCACGCACACCCGAATCAGCTTCCGCGAAATCTCACACGTCCGTATCGACGACGCGCACGTATCTGTGAAGATCGCACGCGACCAAGTCGTCCCGTTTGGCGGGGCGTACTCAGTTCTGGGGTGAAACAGGGTCTGGTTTTTCCTGTTTTTGGATCTCGGTGTGCGATCACCACAGGACGCGATACCCCGAGCGGTTTGTCCGGGCACCGAGAGGGTCATACAGGCTTCGCAACGCAATTTGCAGAATCGAAAACGGAGCTACGAGTAAGAAGATACACGCACCTGAACTGGGTCAAAAAATAGGGTTTGAAACGTGTCCGACACGACACAGGACACAGTGTCCTGTGTCCACCGCCGTGTCCGACTGAAATAGGGTTTGGGTTTGGGGATTCCGGCGAGGGGCGGCGCTGGACGGCCGGGCTCGCGGCGGCGCTGGAGGCGGCGCGGCGGCGCTGCCCTAGCCACTGCTGCTGCTGTTGCTGCGGTTTCGTCGACGGGGCGGCGAGGCGGAGGCGGTGGTGGCGCAGGGAGGGGGGCTGGCAAAGGCGAGCGGCGAGGTGGTCGGGGTCGGGGCTAGCGAAGGCGGGCGGCGAGGTGGTCGGGGTCGGGCTTGCGAAGGCGGGGGGGTCGACGGCCAGGGGAACGGGGGGGTTAAATAGGCGGGGCGAGCCGGGCAAGGCGGAGGGGATGGCGGAGATGGCGGAGCTGCGGAGGTCGTGGGGTGAGGCACGGGCAGAGCGGGCCGGAGGCGGCGGCTCCGCCGCGAGACGCGGAACGGGGGGGGGGACGTGGTCAGGGATGCGGGTAGCGGGTCTCGGGTCGGGTCTGGCGGATCCGACCCGACCCGCGAGGGGGCTGGGCCGGGCTCGGGCCCAATGGGCTGGGCTGCTGGGCTGGAAGAATAAAAAGAAAATAATAGTAATAATAATAATAATAATAATAATTAAATAATTAATAAATAGGTAAATAGTTTTTAGGCATTTAAAAATAGGTCTGAGGCCCAATAAATCCAGAAAAATTACCCTAAGTCCAGTTTTTTATTTTACACCCAAAAATACTATTTCATAATATTTTAATATTATTTATTATCAATTAAAAATTATTTAAAAATTAAAACCTTGATTTTAATTACAGAAAATTTTCAGAAAATTCCAGAAAATTGTGGAAAATCCCAATTTAATATTTTTGAAAAATCAAAGGCTTACACCCTGATGGCTCCATTAAATTGGGTTATCCATCGGTGCGTGCTGCTGGCCATTGCCACGTGTCCAGTCCCTCGATATTTTGGGACTGGGGCGTGACAATTTTTATGTGTGTGTAGACGAGTAGGTGTATAACATAATTGGATATTCCTGAGTATTCTTATTTGTGTGTAGACGAGTAGGTGTATACACTACCAAATATTCACATGAGTATATACTTGAACGATGTCTATTCATCTTTGCAGAAGTATCTAGAAATGGATATGAATTACTATATACGTCATCGTTCGTGGATGTACAACCATCATCCTGATGACATGTGCGGTGTGCGGGATAAATTCATAGATGGTGTACAACAGTTCCTGTAGTTCACCAAGGCGTTCCCTCAGTACATGGACGGTACCAAAATTAACTGTCCGTGTGTGAGATATCGCAACTTGAACTATCATCCAGAAGTGGAAGTCATATATCTCTTGTACTCGAAGGATTTCACACCGAATTACTATCAGTGGACCGCACACGAAGAACTTGTGTCTTTAGCATCGGAGTCGGAGCCTTATGTGGAGCCGTATATGGATGTCCACAACCACGTTGCTTACGACGACGGGTGGGTGAACATGGTTTTTGATGTGGCCGGACCTAGTTTCAATTCGGACAATCATGATGCAGCTGAGGAGGAACCGAATATCGATGCTGCTAAGTTCATGGAGTTCCTGGAGAATGCAAGGACTCCATTATATCCTGGTTGTGAGAATCATTCGCTGTTGGAGGTGGTTACAAGATTGTTGAGCATCAAGTCCGATTTTAACATGTCGTAAGAATGTTATAACCGACTGATGGATTTGATTATAGAGATCTTGCTAGAGGGTGCAAAGTTGCCTAAAGACTTCTACCGATCTAAGATGATGGTGAGATCGCTCTAGATGGGATACAAAAAAATTGATGCATGTCGCAACGGGTGCATATTGTACTACAAAAACGACAAGGATGAAGATGCGTGCAGATTCTGTGGTGCTGATCGCTACAAGACCACTGGTAGAGGAAAGTCTATTAGTGCAAGGAAGCCTACCGATTCGATGCACTACTTGCCTTTGAAGTCGCGGTTGCAGAGGTTATTTATGGTGAAGGAGACTGCAGAAAATATGAGTTGCACAAGCGGGAACAGATCGGAAGAGTATTGGATCATCTATCCGATGGAGAAGCATGGAAGCACTTTGATCGAGAGTATCCAGATTTTTATTTGGATCCGCGTAATGTCATATTGGGGCTCTCCTCCGACGGTTTTACCCCATTCGGACTTTCGGGCTCCCAGTATTCGTGTTGGCCTGTGATCGTCACTCAGTACAATATACTGCCTTGGATGTGCATGAAGACTCTGTATATTTTCCTAACCGTTATTATCCCGGGTTCAAACAATCCGAAGAGGAACATCGATGTGTATTTACAGCCTTTGATAGATGAGTTGAATCAGCTGTGGAAAGTATGTGACAATACCTATCAGCTCCTCCCCCCTCCCCGCCACCGCTGCCCCGGCCCCCTCCCCCCCCCCCCCCCTGCCACTGTCGCCGTCCTTCCTACCCCGCCCCCTCCCTCTCTCTGCCACCGTCGCTGTCCCCCCTCTTCCCTCTCACCCCTCTCCTCCTCCCTGCCACCACCGCCGTCCCCCATCCCTAACCCCGTACCCTCACCGACACAGTTGCCGCCCCCCTTTCCGCTACCGCCCCCTCCCCGCCGTCGACCCCCCCTTCCGCCACCATTGCTATTGCTGCAGCTGCTGCTACCCGCGCGCGGGGACAGGGAAGGGAGAGTTCGGTTGCTGGGAGGGGGGGTCGATGTCGGGGAAGGGTGGGGACGGGGAGGGGGAGGGGGAGTGGAGGCGGAGGCTGTGGTGGGGAGGGAGGGTGGGGCGAGCGGGGGCAGGCAGCGGCGGCGGTGGCGAGAAGGAGGAGGGAGGATGGAAAATGAAGAAGAAAATGGGGAAGAACATTTTCGTCAATTTTTTTTAGTCAAAGTAGTTGACCGTTAATTCTGGACTAATTTCATCAAATGTAAAATAACATGTATATTATAAAAAAAATTTAAAATACATCCTTCAATATGATAAAAAAATGAAATGTAACTCAAAATTTATCAAAAAAAAAAAAAGGTAATGGAAGAATATCAAAAATGGTGGAAGAGGAGGATATGGATATCACAAAGGTGCAAAAAAAAAAAAAAGTACATAAGGCGAGAAGGGTGAGCCAACTGGAAGAGAGTACGGAGGATATAAAAAATAAGGGAGATGGAATTCTCAGGATGACATTTGGCAACTTGAGAAAACCCTGGGCCAGTTTATATTCAACAATTAAATAACCAAGATATAAAGAATCTCACTAGAAAAAAAAATTATATAGACTACTTAAGAACTTATTAATGAATACATCTGTTTTTATCATATTATGTATGAACTATATTATGACTACAACCAAATGCCTATAACTCTCTTACAATATTCATGTGATGTGATGGCCGTACATTGAAGAAGAAACAAAAATTAGAATCCAATGGCTGTCCAAATGATCATCACGTGATCGAAACATCACGTGACGATCGTTGATTGAAGAAAAAGTGAGACCTGATATCCCAGAAGGGATGAGAGAGTTGTAAGAATATTGTATGCATTTGGTAGTAAACTTAGCATTATTGAATATGTATTCCATCACCAATGTATTCCATCACCCATGTAACTTGTATAACTTATATATCATATTTGACGTCTGAACCCACCCCATGATAGCAGCATGCATGCTCAAGCCTTTCCTGTAGCCACGTGCACGATTGGGAAGCTGATATATATCTTTAATTCATCAAGTTGGTATTAAGAAACAAAATAATAAATAAATAAAAGTTGATATTACGAAAATGTAGTCAATTAAACAAAAATGTTGCTTTCCATATGCTCATGTGGAATTTGTATCAATTTGATTGTTGTACTTAAAATCCTTTTTAACCATTTGTATGCTTGATAGAGAAAGTGTATGTATTGACAGTAAAAAAGGGCACATGTGATTTACCTTTGCAGACATGGCCGAAATAAGAATTAAATATTAAGGATGGTCATAAATTTATTAAAATTAGATTTTTTTTCTCTATAAAAGTAAAATATATTTACAATATATAAAAAATTATAAAAATATATATGGTTACTACACTGATAATTATCCATCCATACAACTAGTTGTGATGAAGACAAAAAAAAAAAAAAAAAAAAAACGAAAACAAACTTTCTAGCTAGGATATATCAATATTTCATAATTGTACATGTCACGTTTTTAAATTACGAAAATCATCTATAAGTAATTCTACATCAAACTGCATCGCAAAGTTGTCTTATATATATATACTAGTATATATGTACGTGCTTTGCACGCATATTAGAGTGAATGATGTTGATGAGTTAGTTTATTTCTACTGCTTTTAATTATATAGGTTAATGGTTCAACCCTTCGAATTCTTTGGAATTGATTATGATGGTTGCTTCTGCTTATTTTTGTAGCATGAACCCTTTGATTTCCGTAAATGGTTGTCATTATTGCATCTCTTAAATGGTTGTCAGCGAAATTTATTGTAGGTATTCTTTTTAATTACTAAATATGTTGAAGGGTATTTTTGGAACGAAATTTTTTCACGGTGAAGCCTAGTTTTGTCATTATATAGTAGAATATATATATATATATATATATATATATATATATATATTTATATATATATATATATATATATAAATATATATATATATATATATATATATATATATATATATATATATATATATATATATATTTACACACACACACGAATGTGTGGTTTGTTATGTAGGTTTTGGGGTGGCCACTATATATATTTATATACAGTGGTTGACATTGACTAAAATGTTTGGGGGTAGAGGGAGAGATTTTTTGATGAGTCAAATTGCATTATAGAAAGAGTTAATATCTAAAATTAAAATATTTATTAAGAAAATAAAGAAAATTTGGGGATGACGTGGTCACCGTTAAGCTATGTCTTTGATTATATATATTAATGTATAGTAATATTTTTGAGATGTTCGGTGTAACGTTGAGAATTTTGTGCACACTGTGTTGAATATTTTTTTAGGTCCACCAATTAGATGAAAGAAATAATATGTTTTCATGATTCGACCCACTGATCTTCCACCACTCAGTCAGAGTCTTATATCTCTATCCGATAACCACAAGAAGCACTCGAGTTGGGACGATGAATGATGCTTTCATAAGGCAAACCAGGAGTAGAGAAAATACAAGATGAGTAACCATCTATCCGAGTCATTAGCAGGCTCCATTCAGATTGCAATATGTCCATATCAATGTATCCATAGCACAAAATTGATGTCCATTCGTCAGTATCGATATATCCATAGCACGAATGTCCATTTCATGTGATATTGAGTACTACTAATGAAGCGCACTCGTGCATCGAGTTCACACTCGGGGAGCATTGCCTATTGGGAGAGGAAAGAAAGAAAGGGAGACTTAGAACTGCGCTGATGGCTCTCTTCGTCTTAAGCCATATCAGCAAAAACTTGTGTTTGGGTTGCGTGTTAGTACGTACTTATAAGAGGAAGTGTAACGATTACATTTTAATCTTTTTCAGCTTAGAATAGAGGAAAACATATTCTTCCTTCTTCCAAGCTAAAGTACTTGCACGTACTCACTGAAAATCTATTCTTTGTTTTATTTTTAAAGATGAAAATTTATAGATTGAGATCTTCAAGCTCAGAAAGTCCAATATGCTTAGAGGCGGAGTCTTACATGGACATGGCCGGGCTATCCAATATGCTCAGAGGCGGAGTCCCACATGCACATGGACATGGACATGGCCATGGCCATAGACATAGCCGGACTATAGTCCGGCCTAATTTTTTGAATATTTTTTTTAGTTTTTTTATAAAAAATTTCTCTTATATTTTATTTTTTTGTTTATATTTGGAATATGCAACAATTAAAAATGTGTTTGATTGCAAGGTAAAAAAAATGTGAAAAATAAATCATAAAATTATTTTACTAGAAAAAAATTCATAAAATTTTAGAATTTTCACTAGCAGAATAAGTCAAATTAGTGACGCAATTAGCGACATTTCATTGCAGTCGCGTTTAAGCTAGTCGCTGACAGAAAAAATGTCGCAAAACGTCGTTATATCGA
Organism: Iris macrosiphon; assembly: GCA_036927795.1. Taxonomy (NCBI): domain Eukaryota; kingdom Viridiplantae; phylum Streptophyta; class Magnoliopsida; order Asparagales; family Iridaceae; genus Iris; species Iris macrosiphon. Next base: position 194,309 of record JAYESA010000153.1, read on the forward strand.
CGTTTTCTAGCGACGTATTCGCGTCGCTAATATTTTTCATATTAGCGATGTTTAGCGACGCGACGTAACTATATTAGCGACGTGTTGTGCCGCTAAACCTCGCTAATATTTTTCTATTTAGCGACGTTTTGCAACACATTTGACAACGTTCTGCTGACCTGGTAAATACTGACATGTCAGCAATTTAGCGACGTTTAACGACATAATTAGCGACGTTAGGATACAGTTAGCGACGTATATAAATGTCGCTAAACGTCACTAAATTACAAAAAATTAAAATTAAAAAAACCTGGAATAAATGTATCTTGCAGTTTGTCATATATCCCTGCAATATCACAGTTCCTAAAAATAGACACACCCGGAGCAACCCTCCGTTGAATTTTCTGGCTTCGCCAACCCCTTCGGTGGAACACTCATCACCGGTAAATTCTCATGCATTCAAATATAAATAATAATATAAAATTTAAAAAAATAGACACATTCTCAATAAATAAAGTATGAAAATAAATATCCAGCAAATTCACATGCATCATACAAACTAAGTCTGGAAAAAAAATCCAGTAAGCATCACAACTGGTACTGGATGTGAACAAATAAAGTCTGAAACACTATCTCAATACATAAATGACCCAATATCATAGACGAAAAGTCCAAAAAAAAATAAACTATCCTAACTAAGATTACTGCTGATCTGGAGGAAGAGGAGGAGCACCGCGGTGAGCCTAGGAGATAAGCATGTCCAAAGAACAACTACTGTTGATCAGGAGGAGGAGAAGGAGCACCGCCACGAATCTGGGATATCAGCGAGGCCCACTGGTCCGGTGAAATTATCATGGCACCCAATGGAGGAGTCTGTGTAGTCGATGTAGATGTTGATACCGGCGGACCAGGAGGACGTATCTGCTCCAACGCTGTCAGTCGAGCGTTGTAAGTATCCATGACAGATAACATCCTCGCAGTCCTCTGCTCTACTGACTGGCTCATCTGAACCTGTGATGTCTGCAGCCTCGCCAGTGCATCGCCCATGGTAACATGCGACTCCTGTAGCACCATCATATTGTCACGCCCCGCTCTCGTAAGGGCCGATCGTCCTAGCTTGGTCCTTACAGAACCGATCGTCCTCGCTTGGGCATGATGTCATACAAGCCTAAGTTACGCTTGCACAAGGTATAGTAAATGCACAAGACACAAGTTCGACAAAAATATACATATATAGAAGCACGGAATATAAAATATAGAGAACCAAAGTTGAACACATTTGATAGGAATATAAAATACTTTCTTTATTGAATACTTGAAGATTGGATTATAAAGTACTTGCTTGGCTGATTACAAAATATGCCATAGATGGCTTATAACTCTTTTTACAAACACAAAACTAGCCACAATGCCCAAACATCATATCCTTTTAGTAGGACCAAAATAGAACATCTAACAAAAGAGCTTGTCACAGGAGAGAAAAGTAATGGAAGCAATACGAGCACGATTCTGCTTGAAGGGATGCGCTCCTAAAGCTTCAAAATGCTTGCCAAACTCTCGCTACCAGAACATAGAGATTTTTTGTAAATGTAGGTCAGTACTATAACATGTACTAGTGAGCGACCGTGGCCAAACTCACATAGAAATCCACACTAATTAAACATGTGAAGCTAGCACTACTATTATGTGATATTTCTAGTTGTTTAGGTTCTTTTAACAATTGGCAAGAAAAGATAGACAATAGATTTAACTACGCTTGTGATAAATCTTATCCAAGACCGAGCGGTTATCCCTGCAGCAAGCACATAAGTTAACCACAATTTGCATATATGTATAAAACTCATGTATCTATATTTGCATCAAACGGTTAGACTTGCAAGAAGAAAAAACCTAGCATGCGACCTAACTACATGATGGTCTCCGAGTGTTGGTTTTCCGGGATTAGCAACTGAAACTGCTAGCCCAGTCCGCTAATAGACTTTTACCCCTCTCGTAAATCAAGGACTTCATGCCTCAGGGTATCTAGATCTCTCCTTGTCACAACTTGTTATTTTTATTTTAAGCTAATTTTCTTTTATTTAGTTTTTATTTCAGCCCTTAGAGAAACTTACTCTTTGATTTAACCTAGGTTAATTGCATTTAGACCCTTCCAAAAATTTACAAATTTTTTCTTTTCACCTACTACCAAGGTGTCACCTGGTGGCTTAGGGAATGGGTAACTCACCCATAAAATACCATCATTTAGTTTTTAGGTTTATGAGGATGGGGGAATGGATGGAGTATTTGGAGAATAAGGGGGGGGGGGTTCGGTCCTCTCAGTCCTCACCTTCTTCTTCATCTCTCTCACTCATTTCCTCCTCATCTCCTTCTTTTTCATGTTGTTGTTGCTGTTGTTACTCTGCTGCTCCTGCCGTGCCTTGTTGCTCTACCGTGACTGCTGTTGTGGCACCGTTGACGCCGGCGCTGAACACCCCTCCCGGTCGACCTTTTCCTCGGACAACCACCACCACTTATTTTCCATCCTAGGTAAATTTGCTTCATATTTCTTCTAAAATTGTTTCAAAACTTGAAACACCCAAACTAAGATCCTGTGATATATATATATATATATATATATATATATATATATATATATATATATATATATAATTTTAGGCTAAAATTGGTGAAGGAGGAACAAGAATAATTTTTTCAATCAAGGAAAGAACCCAAAGCTAGGCAAGCCCTTCCTACTCTTCTCAAGATTCATCTTCAATTTTGGTTTATTTTTACTATCATGTTCAAATCAAATTTAATTTTCTAAACTATTTATATTTTTTCTGAAATTCAAGACACTCCTATATAATTATGAAATGTGGATACAAGACTTGAACACGGTGTGTCATGACGATACTATGCAATTATTAATCTAGTTGGATTTGATAAAGTATATAATTATATATATATGATAGGGATAGGATAAACAAATACGAGTTATTGTTGTGATATTGTATACTATTTAATTTAGTAAATATATGCATGAGTATTAATTATATATATATATGTGATGATTTTAGAAGTAATAATCGTATGAGGTTGTTAATATGTGAAGCTTATACATACATGGATACATACAAGTTATGATTCAAAGAAATTTATGAATATAAATGCTTATATATATATATATATATATATATATATATATATAGCTTGTATAGAGTAGAATTTAAAAGCACTATATAATCTAATTGGAGAGACCATTAACTTATAGATTTTACTAATGTCTATAAGGTATATCTTTAGAATATATGTATTAAATAAACACATCTATGTATATTAACTTATTTTGTTGAGAAATACTAAAGTGGGGTGGTTTATTTCAAAATTTTCATATATATTAAATCTGTCCAAATTTATTATACATAATTATTTAGCTTGATTCATCTCAATTTGTAGTTAAAATAAGTATTTATAAGTATTCATACATTAGGGTGACCTAATATTATTCTATAAAGGTTAAAAGGTGGATTATATACTTTTCAATGATTGTTTGAGATAGAATTAATTTTAAGTTTAGTATATATTCATATAATAAATTTTTGTCCATTTTTAAATCAGGACCATTCCAAATGCGGGTGACTTGTAGTATATATTAGCAATAGAAATATCGCTTGTAAAATTTGAAAGAGTTTCTTAACAAATACGGTTGGTTGATATATATATATATATATATATATATATATATATATATATATATATATATGACCAATATCTTACAAAATATTCCTATCTTACAATTTCTTATGAGTAAATTTTGAATTGGATTCCAATTTTCACTACTTCTAATAGAATTGAATATTTGAGTCTGAATAGCTTGATTTGGGGCAATTGCAAGCAACCAATTTTGGAATAAATTAATCTATTGCAAGATTAATTTATTATGATTTTTGCTTATCAAGGTAAGAATGTTATATATATTTTTATTAATCTTTCGTACCTATATATTTAAATGCGTGTGTTTACCGGTGTTTGAAAGTTGTTCCACTGAAGGGGTCGGCGTACCTGAAAAATTCTACGGAGGGTTGCTCCGGGTCCGTTTATTAAATTATGAAATTTTCGGAGTCCAGAATACAAAGAAGACTCTGCCAAAATTTTCAAGAAATTTGAGAGAGAATCATTTTCGGAAAGTCCGAATAATTGATTATTTTCTATTTCAAGTTATTAGAATTTTGACTTAGGTTCAACTCTAAAAATTATAGAATACGAGTTCTTTTAAATTTTATGACGCATAGGACACTTTTGTACATGCATAAAAGAGCAACATGAATAGCAACAATTTGTATTCCAAGGTAAGGAGTATATTTTTCATGTTTTTCGAAATTTCCTACCGATTGGGATAACACCGTTAAGCGTGATGTCATAAGCACACAAAGTGAAATATTTATATGGGATTGGATGATTAACGTTTCCGCAAAGACGGAATGACTTGCTGATATGATATCTTTGCAAAAATGTATAGTCTCTGACACACAGGCCGGGATACAAATCAGGACTAATAATTCAACTTAATTTGAATGTTAGATAGGAATGATTATAATTATGTAGAATTGCATTAGGGTGGGAGAGAACATTTGGATCACACCGTCGAACTCTTAGCAATATTAATTATTTTAAAAAGTAATGCTGATAAGTAATTCCGGCATACGTATGGCCATACGATGACCTAGGTGAGGCTTAGCTAACTTACTTGCCATTGGATCCGAATTCTTGAAAGAGATCAAGATTCGACAATTGTGTATATCTAATGTCGGCCTATGTTCTGAATTCTTAGAAAAGTTCAAGATATTCGACAATTGCTATAATAGAATTTTTGAGCATGGACTCAAATAATCCGACACTTGTCACAGCCGGTATATGACCGAGGTGAGGTTTAGCTCACTTATTTGATCCGAATTCTTGGAAAAGTTTAAGATATTCGATAATTGTTATATTATCACATAATTCGAATTTTTAAAGCAAGAAATTCGATAATTGTTTATATCATGTGTTACTTGTGGGATAGAAAATCTATGCACCACACATAAAGAAAATTTCCTAATCCCGGGTATATGGAATTATTGTCGAGAAAATATGTGTTGATGGTGATCCAAAAGCGTACGCTAAATTGTATTTGCATATAGAAAATTTGTGTTTCGGATTGTGTTTGTGACTGTGTTTTTGACACATTGTAGAATAGATTTTTATTAGAAATACGAAGCCTCATATTTCAAGTTTACACTATAAATCAATAGAAAGTATTTCAGTCTTCATATCAGATATCTATTTTCTTCTGATACGACTTATCCTTGATTTTTTTTTTTTGAACTTTCTTGATATAAGGGCTTGCTTGTCGTTCTGACGACCTAGTTTTTATTCACTAGGAAATAAAGATAAAAAGGAAGAGACTCTACCTTTATATGATGTCGATAAGATGGACGAATAAGGGAGTTAGCTTTTGAGGACAACATATATCATTTTGTAGTTGTTCTATGTAAATTATGGGTTTTAGAGAAGACTTGGTAACGTGGCTATATAAATATAAGTTGATAAGCTGCTTTCGTACAATATGTGAATATTTAGAGTGTACTCTTTACTGACATATACTTATCCTAGAACCTACATGCGACAATCGCAAATACGATATCAATGTATTTTATGGGTGCGTAGTTTGGATATGTATCATTGAACTCAAATTTTTATACTTTGAAAATGGGATATGACACGTCCTTTAGTGGTGGCCCAAGCAGGTCTAGGAGTCTAGTTTTCTAGAACCAAACCCATAGGAATTATATACATGAATTAATTTAAGGATTCTAAAAAGGTTGAAATCAATGACTCTGGAAGACAAAATATTTTGAATCTGAACCTTAGGTCGAAAGTATTGGATAATACTGATGATTGTAGGAGGAATAAAGGAAAGAAATGGGATGGTATTGATTTGAAGATTATTATTTCTGAAATATTGTATTGCACTATAGATTTATTCCAGTATTTATGATTATTACATCCTATTTTCAGTCCATTGATCTTAGAATTTGTTTCTAAGTGTAGATCATGGACCGCTTCATACCATGCGTATATTGGGATGGTAGAAAACGTACTCTATATGGGTATGAATAATATGCAAGAGAAGAATAGAGAGTGCCAGAAGACTACAACATTTTCGTCCATTTGGTATACTTTGAGATTCAAAGACCAGTAATCAGAGATATCGAGGACGGTGCGGAAGGACACCATGAAGCTGAAGTGTATTGCATATTTTTTTTGAAAAGATGGGATTAGATCGCATATTCAAAAATAGAAGGATACGAGGGAGCGCTAGATGAATGGAGAGAACTTAACCCCTATGATAAGATTCTAGAGGAGGAGGATGTGTATCTGAAAAATGGGTGACCATGTTGTGAAAAAAAGGGGAAGAAATTTTATTGCTGGGTACCTTTTTGTAGAAACAACAAATGTAAATATAAGTTAGGAGGGATGTAAGTGTTAAAATATAAATAGTATGTAAGATATTTTGTACTCCTAGAAGCATTTTTGTATTACCTTTTGGCATAGTGAATGAAATATGCTTGTCCTTTATCTAATATTGTAATTGATCTTAGTTTTGCAATTTCAATTTCAATAACAAATTCTTTATACTGATTTGGTATATCTTGATATTTACTTTATACTCCTACTTGAATTGAAAAGGGATGTATTTTAAAAATGTTCAGGAAATGGCTACTTTCCCTCATCACAAATCGTCACACTCGAAATCTTCGGAACCTCGAACTACTGACATATTTGAGATCTTCCACAAAGTCTTAGAAACCAACACTTAGCAAGTCTAGCTTGCCCAAGCCACCTTTGTTAAGATACTGGAACAATTAGATGTTGCTCCAACACCTAAGCCAGGGGAGATTCTGAACTTTAGGAAGCTTAATCTGCCCAATTTCTTGGGAACAAAGATTTCCTTGGATGCAGGCAAGTGGTTAAAAACTACTGAGGGATTACTGAAGGGAGCTAAAATAACAACATAAGATATGGTATCGCTAGTAAGGATACAACTGAATGATGTAGTGAAGAATTGGTGGAGCTCACACCATCCGGTAGACTCTAATGATATGGTATCTTGGGAGGAATTCAAAAGAAAATTTAAAAAAATATTATTTCCTGTAACAGCAAGAATGGAACTTGGGAGGTGGTTTACTTACTTGTAGCAAAATAGAACATCTGTTAATGAATATGCAGCATAATTTACAAGGTTAAGTAGATCTTTTCCAAGTATGGTGACTACTAAAGAGGCAAAAATAGCTCAATTTCGAGAAGAACTAGACAACAGGTTGAAGGCACGAGTATCAGCCTACCCCTGCCAAACATATGCTAATATAGTAGAAGTAGACAGGGATCATGAAAGGATATATAATAAGAAATCTGGCTCAAATGTGGGAGGACAAAAGAGAAATTGAAAAACTGGTTCTTCTCAGGCAAGGAATCAAGGACAGAGCCAGGTCAAATTAACACAGGCTGAATAGAATAGAAACCAAGTAAGTTGTGCATATTGTGGGGAACCAGGACACACAAAGAACTCCTACAGGAAGTTTCATGGACTGTGTCTTAGGTGTGGATCGTCTGGACATCAAGCTCAGCAATGTCCTCGACAAACTACAGGAAGACCCGGGATTCCAAACACTCCACAAGGACCAAGGGTTATGAACCAAGGATTCAGGCCAAGGCCAATGCTTCAATTAAATGGACCCAGACCCATGGCAATAAAAGCACCTCCAGTACCTCCAGCTCAAGCCCGTGTATCTTCTGTATATTAGCAAAGACCATCGCTAGCTCCCCAAGTTCATCAGTTCAACCAAGCACAGAAAGAAAATAAGAATTATAACAAAAGAAGGAAGAAGCAGGAACATGCTTTCATGATGAATGTTAATGTGGAAGAGTTGGCTGGAGAAGTGGTAACATGTACCAAAATTGTATCATCTAGCCCTGTATCAGTACTATTTGATTCTGGAGCAACCCACTCCTTTATATCTGCTTTTTTTGCAACCATGCATGATATTATGATTCAGCCCTTAGCCAAAAATTTGAAAATTCGTACTGGTAATGGTATTGCAGAAGTTAGCAGAATATGTAGAGAGTGCCCAATTAAAATGGGAGAAGAAAGTTTTAAGGTTAGATTATTAGTCTTCCCTATGAATAGTTATGATGTGGTACTAGGAATGGATTGGTTAACTTCGACATCGGCAGTTATAAATTATAGACAAGGAAAATATTTATTTTAATTACCAGGTAAGGATATACATGAATTTATTAAAGATCATAAGGAATTTGATGAAAAAGAATTATAAAATTTTGAATTACCTTCAGGACGAAACTTTCAGAATCTGGAGACTGAGAAATGGCCAAGAATTATGGATGAATTTAAAGATATCTTCCCTGACGAATTACCTGGATTACCACCTGATAGGGCTGTCGAATTTAGTATTGATCTAATTCCTGGAGCTTCTCTTATTACAAAAAATATATATCTAATGAATAAAGAAGAACTAGCTGAATTAAATAAACAAATCAAGAAATTATTGGCTAAAGAATTTATTAGACCCATATTTCAAGTTTATACTATAAATCTGTAGTAAGTATTTCCCACCAATCGTGTGCCCTTAACCGCAGCTGCATGACTATACACGCCACCATCTTTTTCGTAGGTATCGAAGCAAACTCAAACAAGCCCTCCAACTTAGTGATCTAGTCCATCACCTTATCAGGCGTGGTCCTGCCTTCAAACTCTTAAGGGTTCTGTCACCCCCACATTTCAGATTAGGAGTATTTTCGTCTTTTCATATTTTAATGTATTAATATTTCATGATGTGTGTATAGATATATATTATATTGTATAGTGTTCATTAATACATGAGTTAGTAGACTAGATCTATATGCCCACTAGATGGAGCCCTGACAGAAATATAGTGTGATAGATTTAAATTGTAATTTTGGAGATTTATTATTAATGATTATATTTATTTTCGTAATTTTATTTTATTGTTGCGCCTTACCGTTGCTTCGATATTTGGAGCGCTACCCTAGCCAATGCCTTCCAACAAATTTTATAACCTTGTCCTAGACATGCCTGCCTTCTTTTTTGGCCTTTGTGTAACTTATAATTATGTTCTCTTGTGCTTCATTTTAGCCCACAATATTCGTCGCGGACGTTTATTTTAATTCTTAATAAATCCAATTTTGCATCCTTGTGCGTTCCAATCGAAATTGGAGACACAATCTCGACCTATTTTGAGCAACCCAAATTAGGGTAATATTCTATTCTGAGTCTATTTTATTTATGACACTGTGTCCCACTTAATTTCAGCCCTTTTGTACTTTTAATTAATTTTAGAACACCAACTGTATTAATTTTAATTAAATTAAACCTAAACCTAATTTTGTGCAATTTTCTAATTGTTGGGCACTTTTATGCAAAGGTGCATTAAGGTGTCCACCCCATTGGGCACAATACGTAAATAACCTATTCTCCCTCATGTGTATTTTTCCATAATTTTTAGGAGTATGTAATTTAACATCAACCTCCTTAAGACCCTAGCCCTCCAAACCTTGAACCGATGTAATCTGAGCCATTCTTTTGAACCCATTCAAATCCTAGCCCATTGAAATCCTACATGAGAAGCCCAAATTCCTAGAGGGGTTGACCAGTCAAACCAATTCTAGGTCAAGCACCCCCCTACTTATATAAATAATCTTTTACTTTTCTTTACTTTTCCTTTTCTATTTTTCCTTTAAACCAAATGTATACAGCCGACTTTCATCTTCCCTCTTCACCCGAGCCTCCCCTCCGGCCACCACCTTTCCGCCGGAGCCCAGCCGCCTCGAGCCATCCACCCCCTCGACCTCACCTCTTCCCGTCGATAGCACCCGCTGTGCTGAACCACCAACACCTCCACCATCTCCTCCCTCACATCCCGCCGGAACGATCCCCTCGCCGGACCGGAGATCCACTCAACCAGTCCCTCCTCCACGATGTCGTCCTCCCCTTTAGCCCAGCACCACCCGAGTCCCCCACCGACTTCTTTTCGCAGCAGCCTTCTCGATAACCCATTCGTCTCACCCGCCTGAGCTATCCCCTCGCTGCACCGGCGTCTCCCCCTGAGCAGCAGTCGACCCACTGCCTCATCCTCCGCCTCGACTCGGCCGACCCCGTCTCCATCACCATTACCATCACGACTCCCTTCTTCTTCTTCTTCTTCTTCACCGGAGTTCAACTGAACTCGACCGGAGCTCGCCTGAGCAGCGGTCCCCGACCCCGCTGCACATCCCAACCTCTTCTTCTTCCTCCTCTTTCGCTGGATAAATCCCCTCACCGGAGAGCCAACTCGTCGGATCTTTCCCTACCTCTGCAACCACGTCGACTCGAACCCACCTGGATCCCGCTCGCCTGGAGCTCGACCTCACTGGCCTGCATGAACGCCTGACCCGCTCGTCCCCGCCTCCACGTCGAGTCCCGATCGTGCACCACCGGATCTCGTCCTCTGCCGACTGGACAGCGGGAAACACCACCACCGGAGCACCTCGACCCGGCCTCCTCTCTGCACATTCCCTCGCCTGGATAGCCCCGGCCACCCCTGGTCGTGATTGTCACCATTACCATCACCATGACCTTCACCATCATCACCATTCACCATCGTCGACGTGTCCTACCTCGCCGGAGACGAACCATCGTAGTTCCTCGACTCCGTGCACGCCGCGCAGGTTTGTTCTTGTTCGCATTTTCCGTCATTTCATGTGATTGCGTATACATATTTGTATGGATATATGTATGTACGTATTAGCATACGTGTTGGTATATATTCAAGTGTATATTGGTATATATGTAGGGTATATGTACTAGTATATATATTTAAATATATTTTGGCATATATATGTGTGTATATATATATATAGTATATTCTCAAACTAGTATATATATACATATGCATACGTATTGTACGTGCATCCCTAGTACCTGTTTAATATGTATATATGTACATAGTATAAATTGATTAGTATGTATATGTATACGTATATAAATATATATATATAATATAAACTCTATTAAGTATCTAAATGCATATATCTATTATAATTGTAATTAGTTAGTATTGATGTTTATGATAAATAATAATAGGCATTATATGCCCGTGTACTAGGTGACCCTAATAAAATTACGGATACCCGTAGCTATCTTGACCTGTGACCATGTAGCATGTTAGAAGACTTTCATATGTACATCGACGTACTGGCAAGATCCGTATCACCGACTGTCTGATTGCACAGCAATTACAGACACGACACCCGTACAATTTGACACACACTTGACCTTAGTTGACCAGAGTCATACCTAGCGTAGTCTTGAGTTCAGTATATTATGATTGAGTGTTAGAATAATGTCTGAGGCAATATTGTATTATGTGATATGTCTATAGGATTGTTGGATTGTTCAGACAAGACTTCGGAAATCAGGTTATTGGCATTGCCAATAGCAGGACCCCAGACGAGTACATTCTCTGACAGTTTCTATTATATTGATTATCTCTATAATTCTTGTTGTATAGCGTACATAAATCTGACACTGTTCTTTACACGAGTTGGCATTATTGAGACCTGTCACGAGGAGTCATGAATTGGAATCCATCGTGCTAGCTGGGAAAATGGGAAAATACTAGTAGCTTATGTGATTATATCTAAACTTTACATGCATCATAGCTCACCCATACCTCACGTCAGTGCAGCCTAACCATTACATGCCTCATCGCTGTTACATGTGGTTAGCCTGACTGTACAAGGATGATCGCTAATCAATATAATGAGTCTTATCAGTCCCAAGCCGATCACATGATATGTTGATATTTCACACAGTTAGTTAGATGATTTTTGACATGCATTTCTAGTATATTGATCTAGCATCTCCACATGTTCTAGTTATTGTTCTTGTACACACTTACATACCAGTTCATTATTCTTGCGTGTGCTTGGATTTTTATTTCATTGCTAGATGTACATTGATGATGATATGCTCCAGTATTTCTATTTTCAGTATCTCATTATTCCAGTATTTCTTATTGCCAGATTTCATATCTGTCTTGTATTTCTTTATACTGTGTTATAGTTTTTGTCAATATACATGAAACTGCTGTTAGAGGTGTATTTCGTTCTAATCCTGACTGGATATTTTTTCCAGACTATGACTTAGAGGACTTGTTTCCAGCATACTTGGAGACTGGATGTTTTGATTGCAGGTTAGACTATTTATTGTTGTTTAGACTTGTCTTGTATTTTATTTGTTTTCTTTGATATTTCATTGTGCTCTAGTTTATGTGATTGAGTATATTCCATATTATTTTGTGATATCTGTGTCTCCTTATGGAGTTGGATATTCATGTGAGATTGATTAGATAGTTACATGACCTACAACATTCTACCACCGATGTTACGGCGTAGGCTGGACGTACCCATGCTCTCGTGCCCCTATACCGGGTGCGGGTCGTGACACATTTTCAGTGGTGGCCCATGCAGGTCAGACTTCGCAAGTTATGCGATTTCATAGTAGTGCGATATCTTAGTTGTACTACTGCGTGCCTGCTATAGAATATAGGACATATGATACTAGGATGAGAGAGGATACTCAATCACAAAATTATTTGGGAGATTCCTGGGACGACCCTTGAGAATCTTATTATAATTTCCAATTTAAATCTTTTCCCCTTGTTCTGTCCGCTCTCACTTGTTGATATAGACTTTGATTCTTGTTGATCAGTTATCAATTTAATTCTTGGTATCATTGCTGAGTTTTGATTTTATATCGAGATAAATTTTACGGACTAAACTTTACGGTATCATCTGATGACATATATTGATGAGGACAGTGAGAAAGGCAAAACGTCTACTTTGGTTATGGAACCTAGAGTTTATCGCAGCCATATTAGCTGTCGTGACAAGAACGTAGGAACCTGACTTGTATGTACATACTGTAGTTATGAAACTTAGAGTCTCTCGTAGCCATACCGGTTGGCTGTCGAAGATTCTAGGTAACATGATTATAGAGTTGCATACCTTAGTCACGGAACCTGTCGTTTATCGCATTTATGCTTACTGGCGTGGCGAGGATTATGAGTGTCATAATTTCTGACAGACGTGTATGATTATCAGGTTGTATCTTAAATTGGTTCTTAAAGTATTATCTCAATACTTATCTATTTCCGTTATTACAGGACCTTGTTCCATCATTTCCTTTGCTAGCAGTAGCAATACCTTCAGTCCGTAATCCAGTTCCTTTTTGAGCTTCTTTTCTTTGAGGATTCCTTGTTAGTATGATAATTAGTGACTTACAATTATGTCTGTGTCTTGTATTAGTGTTGACTGAGTGTGACTTGTGAGTTTGTAAGTGTTTCTTAGTTAGACATGTGAGCAGTAGGCATTAATTTAGAGATACCCATAGCATAGTGCCTTGTAGCGATGGTTCTATGATAATGTGTCATTATTATTAGTATTGGTATTATAGGTAGAAGGAGTAAAGAGTATCAGTGATAGTTCCAAGAGTTAGTATCAGAGCCAGCATATCCGTCCTGGATAGTCATGAATTTATGTAATTGGATGATCTATGTAAACAATTAAGTATCAAGAATTGTGTTAAAGATTAATGGAGCATGATGTTCAATTTGATGATTGATACTGGGTGTGTTAAGAGTAAAGAAATGTATATGCATAAAGGGTTTTAATGAGATATCATAAGTAGAGAAATATCAGGATTGGTAATAAAAGTTGTGAAGTGTATCACAGATTAGTTAACAGGCTGTAAAAGGTTTAAGAGATATGCTTACACATCAATCAAAATATGGAACCATATGTCGCCCATGGGAGCAAAGTGAAACGTGTGTATTATATAAGTTATAACTAGTGCGAATGATCGTGAGTTCTAATAAGTGATGAGATGATCTAATGATGAAGCAAGTGTTACCATATCAATAGTGCTAATGTTCCTATATCGAGGATTAGTGGAGCAAGGTGCTAATGACAGTAAGTACTTCGTGTGATGATAATTAGATTGGTGTATCAGTTAATATAGATAGAAAATCATTGGAGAAAATACGTGTAATGATAACTTTAATTATTGGGAGTAATATTGCAAGTAATCCAGGCAGTACAAATTTCAGTACATAGTTGAGGTTGTAGACAATTGGTGTATTTGTGTGTACCTTGAGTATTAGAGACTGTGAGTATTTATATGTATACTTAAATAGATGTGGATTTAAAGATTGGAAATAAATTTCAATTTTTAAGAATTTTGAGGAGTTGAGATTTTATGTTATTAAATTTTTGAGAATTCGAATCCAATTCAATAAACATAGTCAAAGCTGTAAAGATTTTAGAAGTGATTAAATTTTTTTTATTTCGATATTTGAGCATTTGACTTTTGAGGAAAGTATATACATTTTATTTTAAATTGTTCGAGAATTAAATTTTGATAATTTTATTTTGAGGATAAAATTTTATGGTGGGTAAGAAATGTATATTAGTATATGAGTGGTTGATGTGTATGTATGAGGATCTGTTGGCCTGAGCATGATTGAGATGGTACTGCAAACTGACTTGGGTGTCCATCTAGAGTTGTATTAGAGAGAGTAGTACTTAGTATGGTGTGTTGCACTTGTTATGCACTTGAGTGATAAGAACAAATAATATAGACAATTGTAGCAGGTAAGAGAGCTAGCAGTGGTTATGATTGTAGTAGAAACAGTGGTACCTAAAGGGATAGAGGTATCAAACTTGGATGCATCATTCGACCGATGATTATATTAAGAGGTCCTTGGTATCAGATTTTGGTATTAGTAGACAGATGTGTGTAATATGGATGTATCCATGGATATCTTGTGGACTAGTGATTAATTGATATGGGTAACAGTGTATAGGGACAGGAATTTGTGAATAAATGTGCCAGAGTTAAGTGTATGATAGAGGTTGAACATGTCCCAGTAATGGATTAGAAGACTATGTTCTGTTCTTTCCTTCTGTTCCTTTTTCGTCTGTTTGATTGGTTACTTGATTTCTTAGTACCGTAGCTTGCATTAGTGATTTTTTTGTTAGAATATAGTTAGTAGTACAACCCGACAGAGACTGTAATACCATGACAAAAGTGACCATAACCATGAATGTTTTCTCTAGATTGTATGTTGTATGACTGTAGGTAGAATTTCCTTAGACTTTGATTGTTGGAAGTTGACCTTAGTGAAAGAGTTAAATGAAGAGGTTATGACTTAACAAAGAGAGACAAGGTGCCTTAAATTTTGAGGATAAACATTAATTTAAATGAAGAGTTGAGAACTCAATATGGCAGAATTGACGATTCGTTAAAACATTAAATTTTATGAAGATTATGAAATGATTGAATTTATCATTAAATTTTGAGGAATTTAAGAAGGTTATCATTATATTTATTGGACTGCAAGTTATGAACTTATATTTTGAATATTGTATTGAAGATTTCAAAAGTATTACATCATTGAGTATTATATGGAAAAAAAAGATCGAGGAATAAGATCATTAATGGATTAGTGTTTGATTTTAAATTTTTGGGATGAGGATCTAAATTTTATAAACATGCATCAATTGGATTTAAAATTAGATGATTGGATATTGAGTTTTGTATTTAGTGATTAGCATAAAATTTTTGAGGAGATTGTAATAAGAATAAAATTTGATTTTTAGTTTTGAAGATTTGCAGGACTATGATACCTATAGAATTTTGAAAGAATTTTTTTTGAAATAGCAATATGAATTTGCTTCATGATTATATGGTTTGATAAAATTAAATTTTGATGGAATAATAATAATAAATAAATAAAACGAATGAGGATCTTAAATTTCGAGGACGAAATTCTTTTAAGGAGGGTAGACTTGTCACCCCCATATTTCAGATTAGGGGTATTTTCGTCTTTTCATATTTTAATGTATTAATATTGCATGATGTGTGTATAGATATATATTATATTGTATAGTGTTCATTGCATGAGTTAGTAGACTAGACCTAGATGCCCACTAGATGGAGCTCTGACAGAAATATAGTGTGATAGATTTAAATTGTAATTTTGGGGATTTATTATTAATGATTATATTTATTGCCGTAATTTTATTTCATTGTTGTGCCTTACCGTTGCTTCGATATTTGGAGCGCTACCCTAGCCAATGCCTTCCAACAAATTTTACAAGCTTGTCCTAGACATGCATGTCTTCTTTTCTGGCCTTTGTGTAACTTATAATTATGTTCTCTTGTGCTTCATTTTAGCCGCACAATATTCGTCGCGGACATTTATTTTAATTCTTAATAAATCTAATTTTGCATCCTTGTGCGTTCTAATCAAAATTGGAGACACAATATTGACCTATTTTGAGCAACTCAAATTAGGGTAATATTCTATTCTGAGTCTATTTCATTTATGACACTGTGTCCCACTTAATTTCAGCCCTTTTGTACTTCTAATCAATTTTAGAACACCAATTGTATTAATTTTAATTAAATTAAACCTAAACCTAATTTTGTACAATTTTCTAATTGTTGGGCACTTTTATGCAAAGGTGCATTAAGGTGTCCACCCCATTGGGCACAATACGTAAATAAACCTATTCTCCCTCATGTGTATTTTTCTATAATTTTTAGGAGTGTGTAATTTAACATCAACCTCCTTAAGACCATAGTCCTCCAAACCTTGAACCGATGTAATCCGAGCCATTCTTTTGAACCCATTCAAATCCTAGCCCATTGAAATCCTACATGAGAAGCCCAAATTCCTAGAGGGGTTGACCAGTCAAACCAATTCTAGGTCAAGCACCCCCCTACTTGTATAAATAACCTTTTCATTTTCTTTACTTTTCCTTTTCTATTTTTCCTTTAAAACAAATGTATACAGCCGACTTTCATCTTCCCTCTTCACCCGAGCCTCCCCTCCGGCCACCACCTTTCCGTCGGAGCCCAGCCGCCTCGACCCATCCACCCCCTTGACCTCACCTCTTCCCATCGACAGCACCCGCTGTGCTGAATCGCCAACACCTCCACCATCTCCTCCCCTCACATCCGGACCAGAGATCCACTCGACCAGTCCTTCCTCCATGACGCCGTCCTCCCCTTCAGCCCAGCACCACCCGAGTCCCCCACCGACTTCTTTCCGCAGCAGCCTTCTCGACAACCCCCTCGTCTCACCCGCCCGAGCCATCCCCTCGCTGCACCGGCGTCTCCCCCTGAGCAGCAGTCGACCCACTGCCTCGTCCTCCGCCTCGACTCGGCCGACCCCGTCTCCATCACCATTACCATCATGACTCCTTTCTTCTTCTTCTTCACCGGAGTTCAACTAAACTCGACCGGAGCTCGCCTGAGCAGCTGTCACACCCCAAATCCCGAAAGGGTCGTTCGTCCTCGCTGGATCCTTTACGGGACCGATTCGTCCTCGCTATGGGCGTGATGCCGTGCGAGCCTGGAGTTGCGCTCGCACAAGGCAAGAACTTACAGTTTTAGGAACCCATTTTGAAACACAATTGATAAACACATTCACAGAGATTTGAACACAAATGCAGAAGAAACATGCTTTTTCATTGAATATTCAGAGTAATTTACATAGAGTTTACATTGATGCGCCTTCTCGGCTATTGAATTACATTACAAAAAGGTAACTCAAAATGCAGGGAGCGCTCCGTCAGATAGTCCACGTCGTTTGCACATTACGCCCTTGTATAGATTGAAGTCTTTGCCTCCAAAATGAACTGACTCCAGCTATACTTCAAAACAGAAGCGCTCCTAACGCCTCCTCGCTATGCTCTAGCGTTGCACCGTCTGAGTGCCTGAAATAGTTGCCCACAACGTGGGTCAGTACTTAACTTATACTGGTGAGCGGGATGAATCCCACTCGACTAAATCGACACTAGCTTGATAGGGGCGAGCATGCATTAAGATAGCTTCTATAAGGAAGCAAGTGAAATCAATTCATATCAGTTGCATGTTTTGATAGGAAATGAATAAAGCAGTGAATCCAACCAGTACACCGATTTCTTACTCAATCGATGCACGCCTTCCCTGAAACGAAACACAAGTATACTTACCCTCTGCACAAGACAATAAGTTAGCATGCGTTCTACACTATGCGGTCATTGGTGTGATCGACACCTTAGGGACATATTTCAAGCTTAGCGGCGCGCCCTATCAGCCCGGGTAGCAAGCCCTGCTGGAGGTCCCGCTAAGCATCGTGACGAGCACGAATCAAATATTTCCCTCCGGATCGATACGGTTCCAGTGCCCCGGAAAGCCGTTTCGAGGAAAGTCAAACCCTGTGCACAAGTTGTCCCAGACCATGCAAATGCATGAAATAATTCATATTACATACAATGCGTCTAATTGAACAGAAGAAGTTAAGCAGCAACATATATATATATCTCATGCAACAGTTTATATTTCTCAAGCGGTATTCCGAATCAGTTATCCCATAAGTCCCAAAACTCTATCCGAGGCACTAGGCCGCCACCAACAACCAACTTTCTTTTCTCAAAACCTCAGTTTATAATACAAGCTAGCATATGATAATTTAGTCTACAAAACCCATTGTTCCTTTCTTAGTGGCTGTCCTGCCTGTGGCTAAGGATTTTTTAGGCGTCCAACCGGGCATCATCGAGTGAACGATTGAAACTTAGAGATGTTGGCATAAAGAAGTAGGAAAGAAGGGACCAAACCACTCACTGGTTAAGGGAAAGATAGCTGAAACACGATTCCCGCCTAGCGACGATCAAACGTCAGTTACGCGGACCTGAAACAGCACGAGCACCGAGTTAGAAATCCTGCCTATCCTTCCTTGCCGAACTCCCCAGAACCTCAAAATCTAAACGATAAAACCAGCAGCGAAAACCAAGCAAATCGAAAGCAACTCAAATCCCAAAACCTCAAATCGACAAGCAAGAAAAAATCTAAGCAAAACCAAGCTACCAAAACACGAAAACTATTGGACTCGTTTCAATAGAGTCCTTTCCATGAGTTGGAAAGGATCATCGCATTTTGTCCGTGGCAAAGATGCCGAGATCTAAGCTACGACTCAGACGGACTAGCCACAAGCCCAATTACGTAGTGCTCGTCCCGGTCGGATCGGGATTTGAGGCACTACATAATATACCACTAAGAAAAAGTTTCGACCCGAAACTTAAGAACAAGGCCTACCTCCGACTCGGTGAACAATGAAGGATACTTCTCCTTCATCTCCTCTTCGACTTCCCAGTTTGATTTCCCAGCTGTATGGTTCCGCCACAGCACGCGAACCAAGGACATCGTACGGTTGCAAAGAACTTTTTCCTTACGGTCCAGAATCTGCACCGGCTCCTCCGGATATGACAAATCCGTGCTCAATTCTAACTGTTCGAAGCTAACTACATGACTCGAGTCATGCACATACTTCCGCAGTTGGAAAACGTGGAATACGTCATGCACTCCAGCCAAGGCGGGAGGTAGTGCAACTCGGTATGCCACAGCTGCCACCCGTTCTAGTATCTCAAAGGGGCCGACAAACCTTGGACTCAGCTTGCCTTTCACGCCGAAACGCATCACTCCACGCATCGACGTCACTTTCAAGAAGACATGATCCCCGACCATGAACTCCAAGGGCCTACGATGAGTATCGGCATAGCTTTTCTGTCGGCTCTGCGCAGTGCGAAGTCTTTCCCGAATCAAGCGAACTTTCTCCACCGCCTGCTCCACCAACTCGGGCCCGAGTACCTGCCGCTCGCCGACTTCGTCCCAACAGATCGGAGATCGACACTTACGCCCATAGAGTGCTTCGTACGGTGCCATCTGGATGCTCGATTGGTAGCTATTGTTGTACGCAAACTCCGCCAACGGAAGGTACGTGTCCCAACTAGTCTTTAAATCGATCGCACACAGCCGTTACATATCTTCAAGTATCTGATTTGTCCTCTCTGTTTGGCCATCAGTCTGGGGGTGGTATGCGGTACTGAACTGTAGCTTGGTTCCCAAAGCAGACTGTAGGCTAGTCCAGAAACGAGATAAGAAGCGTCCGTCACGGTCAGAAACGATAGAAGCGGGCACTCCGTGTAATCGGACAATCTCGTCTATGTAGATCTGTGCTAACCGATCGACGCTCCACGCAACTTTTATGGGAAGAAAGTGGGCTGATTTGGTCAAACGATCAACTATGATCCAAATTGCATCATGCCCCCGTGGCGTCTTCGGAAATCCCACAATAAAATCCATAGAGATGTTGTCCCATTTCTACTCGGGAATAGCGAGGTTTTGCATCTCCCCGCCGGGCCTTTGATGTTCAGCTTTCACCTGTTGGCAGGCCATGCACTGTGACACAAAGGTCGCCACATCCCGTTTCATACCTTTCTACCAGAAGGTACCGCGTAAGTCCTTGTACATCTTCGTGCTCCCTGGATGCAAAGAATACTTCGCGTAGTGCGCTTCCGCCATAATTTTCCTCCGGAGTTCAGGGTCGCTAGGGACGCATAGCCTTCCTTTCATTTGTAAGGCCCCATCTTCGCCTGCCACAAAGTCAGACATCTTCCCTGCCGAGATCAATCCGCGTACCTTCGCTAGGAACTGATCACCCTCCTGAGCTGATTTGATTCTATCCCGTAAACTCAGTTCAAGACGGAGTGGTGCCAGCTGCACTCCTTGCTGCCGAACTCGATATTCGATGCCCATCGCCTCTAGATCTCGAAGTAAACGGATGTTTATAGATAAGAAGCCCACGTGCTTTCGACTCAGAGCATCAGCAACAACGTTTCCCTTACCCGGAGTATACGCGATCATTAGATCATAGTCCTTAATAAGTTCTAGCCAACGCCGCTGCCGGAGATTCAATTCCCGTTGGGTGAAAAGATACTTGAGGCTCTTATGATCTGTGAAGATTTTGCAAGCAACACCATAAAGATAATGCCTCCACAACTTCAATGCAAATACAATCGCCGCCAATTCTAAATCATGCGTCGGGTAGTTTTTCTCGTGCGGCTTCAGTTGCCTGGAGGCGTACGATATTACCTTGTCCCGCTGCATGAGCACACATCCCAATCCGAGTCCTGAAGCGTCACTGTATATCTGAAATTCCTCTACCCCGTCTGGAAGTGCTAAAATCGGAGCTGAAACAAGACGCCGCTTCAATTCACTAAAGCTGGCTTCGCATTCTTCACTCCATTTGAATACAATCCCTTTCTGAGTAAGGCGAGTCAAAGGCGAGGCCAGTTTAGAGAAGTCTTTCACGAATCTACGGTAGTATCCTGCTAGGCCGAGAAAGCTTCTGATTTCGCTGGCTGACGTAGGTTGTTTCCAGTCCACCACCGCCTCTATTTTCTTCGGGTCTACGGCGACGCCTTCTGCCGAGACGACATGACCAAGGAACGCCACGCTGTTCAACCAGAACTCGCACTTGCTGAGCTTAGCGAACAACTTATGTTCTCGTAATGTTTGCAACACGATCTTCAGGTGTTCCTTGTGTTCCACCTCGTTCTTGGAATATATTAGAATGTCGTCGATGAATACGACGACAAACTTGTCAACGTACGGCCGAAACACGCGGTTCATCAGATCCATGAAAGCTGCAGGGGCGTTCGTTAAGCCGAACGACATCACGAGAAACTCATAGTGTCCGTAACGAGTTCTGAATGCAGATTTTTGAATGTCTTCTGGTTTGATCTTTAACTGGTGATACCCTGACCTGAGGTCAACTTTGGAGAAAATAGTTGCACCTTGCAGCTGATCAAACAAGTCATCTATTCTTGGCAAAGGGTACTGATTTCAGACGGTCGCCTTATTCAATTCTCGGTAGTCAATACACAGCCGCATAGATCCGTCCTTCTTTTTCACGAACAGTACTGGAGCACCCCACGGAGAAACGCTTGGACGTATGTATCCTCGGTCCAACAGGTCTTACAACTGAACCTTAAGTTCCTTTAACTCTGCTGGAGCCATTCGATAAGGTGCCTTCAATATCGGTCGCGCATCCGAAAATGTGTCTATGCTGAATTCGATCTCACGATCAGGAGGCATTCCAGGCAGCTCGTCTGGGAACACGTCGAGAAAATCTGCTATAACATCAGCCTGAGCTGCATTTGCACTTTCCTGCCGAGTGTCTCGAACTGAAGCTAAGTACCCTTCACAACCCGAATGCAGCATACGCCTTGCCGAAATTGCTGATATCACCATTGCCGTCTTCGGTGCAGCGCTGCACGAATAGTAGAAGTCTGTCTCGCTGGGTAGACGAAATACGACTCGCTTCTCCTCGCACTCGATTGTTGCATGGCAAGCACCCAACCAATCCATCCCGAGAATAATATCGTAATCCTTGATGTCCAGTACAATGACATCTAAGGAAAGCTTCCTTCCTCCGATGCAAATATATCCATCCCTACAGATCGCATGGGCGGGCATATCGACTCCCGAAGGTGTGCTTACGCAAAGATTCATAGATAAGGGAGTAGAAGCTAATTTATGCTCAACAGTAAAATCAGCAGATATGAAGCTATGCGTAGCACCTGAATCAAATAAGACTCTAGCGGGCAAATCTCGGAAAAGTAATGTACCTGTCACGACTGTTTCAGAGACAGATGCCTCATCCCGAGTTAAGGCATAGACTCGGCCCTGAGCACCTTGGCGTTGTGGATTAACTGGCACAGCATTTGCATCACTTGCTGGAGGCCCTCGGTTCTGATTATTCCCGTTGTTTTGATTCGGCTTACCCTCCCGGCAGTTAAACTGTTTATGGCCCAGACGACCACATTTGAAACATCCAGTAACCCGACAATCGATTACTTTATGCCCTGCCTTGCCGCACCTGGTACAGCTCACTGCCTGAGTCTGACCCCTATTATCCGTCATGTGCTGACGCTTATGTGCTCCAGACCCTCCCATTTCCTGAGGTCGTTTGTTGTTGTTGGTACGGGAGGTTTGCACTTCTGCCTTTGGGGGATGACGCCCAAAGATCCGCTCGCTGCCCAGCGCAGCTTCGTAACATTCTCTATAGGTTTGACACTTTTGATTGATGATGTCCCTACGCAACTCATCATTCAAACCTTTTTGAAAGCGATAGCACCACGCCTGCTGGTTAGGCAGGAAGTGCCCAGCAAACTTTGCCAGCTTAGCGAATACCGAATCATAATCGTCAACAGACAGACTCCCTTGGACTAGATTGCTGAAGTCGTCTTCCTTTTGTTGACGCACGGCACGGGGAATATACTGTTCAATGAAAGCTGGTTTGAACATTTCCCAAGTAATTTTACAGTTGGGATTGGCATCATAAATCCCTTGCTTCGTTGCCTTCCACCAATCATGCGCACGCAGTTCCAGCTGAACTGATGCACAGGCAACTCGCTTGGACCCCCGGATGCCAACCAGGTTGAAGAGTCCCTCCAGCTTAGCGATCCATCCCAGCACCACGTCCGGTTCCGCTCGTCCATTGAACGTAGGTGGATGCATCTTTGTAAACTCTGCTGCTCGGCAGGTGTTTCTAGCTGAAGGCTGCGTCTCTTCGGACTCATCCTCTACCGCCACGGCCGGCGGCGTCACTGTTGTTGCTCCGTTACTGGGTGCCAATGATGCAATCAGTTGCATCATCGCATCCAGCTGCTTCTGCTGAGCGGCAAATTGGGTCTGAATATTTGCCTGCTGAGTAACGGCCTGTTGCTGTTGCGCCTCCATGAGGTGCATAAGCCGTTCCGACATCCCGTTCGAACCCGCTCCTCCGGATTCTCCTGAACTTGTTGGGTCGCTTCGAATAGGCTGAGCACTGCTTGCAGCGGCAGTATTTTTCTTAGCCATTTGCTACAAAAGAGAGTAGCTTGTTAACATCTCAAAATCGATAGATTTTATATCTACGGGCTCATTGTATAGGCGACTCATCTGATGCAGCGGACGCCGAACGCAACTCAATAGAGAGGCGCATCAAACTCCTTTATATTCTTTTTGAAAACCCGAGAAAATACAGCCGTGCTCTGATACCAATATGTCACACCCCAAATCCCGAAAGGGTCGTTCGTCCTTGCTGGATCCTTTACGGGACCGATTCGTCCTCGCTATGGGCGTGATGCCGTGCGAGCCTGGAGTTGCGCTCGCACAAGGCAAGAACTTGCAGTTTTAGGAACCCATTTTGAAACACAATTGATAAACACATTCACAGAGATTTGAACACAAATGCGGAAAAAACATGCTTTTTCATTGAATATTCAGAGTAATTTACATAGAGTTTACATTGATGCGCCTTCTCGGCTATTGAATTACATTACAAAAAGGTAACTCAAAATGCAGGGCGCGCTCCGTCAGATAGTCCACGTCGTTTGCACATTACGCCCTTGTATAGATTGAAGTCTTTGCCTCCAAAATGAACTGACTCCAGCTATACTTCAAAACAGAAGCGCTCCTAACGCCTCCTCGCTATGCTCTAGCGTTGCACCGTCTGAGTGCCTGAAATAGTTGCCCACAACGTGGGTCAGTACTTAACTTGTACTGGTGAGCGGGATGAATCCCACTCGACTAAATCGACACTAGCTTGATAGGGGCGAGCATGCATTAAGATAGCTTCTATAAGGAAGCAAGTGAAATCAATTCATATCAGTTGCATGTTTTGATAGAAAATGAATAAAGCAGTGAATCCAACCAGTACACCGATTTCTTACTCAATCGATGCACGCCTTTCCTGAAACGAAACACAAGTATACTTACCCTCTGCACAAGACAATAAGTTAGCATGCGTTCTACACTATGCGGTCATTGGTGTGATCGACACCTTAGGGACATATTTCAAGCTTAGCGGCGCGCCCTATCAGCCCGGGTAGCAAGCCCTGCTGGAGGTCCCGCTAAGCATCGTGACGAGCACGAATCAAATATTTCCCTCCGGATCGATACGGTTCCAGTGCCCCGGAAAGCCGTTTCGAGGAAAGTCAAACCCTGTGCACAAGTTGTCCCAGACCATGCAAATGCATAAAATAATTCATATTACATACAATGCGTCTAATTGAACAGAAAAAGTTAAGCAGCAACATGTATATATATCTCATGCAACAGTTTATATTTCTCAAGCGGTATTCCGAATCAGTTATCCCATAAGTCCCAAAACTCTATCCGAGGCACTAGGCCGCCACCAACAACCAACTTTCTTTTCTCAAAACCTCAGTTTATAATACAAGCAAGCATATGATAATTTAGTCTACAAAACCCATTGTTCCTTTCTTAGTGGCTGGCCTGCCTGTGGCTAAGGATTTTCTAGGCGTCCAACCGGGCATCATCGAGTGAACGATTGAAACTTAGAGATGTTGGTATGAAGAAGTAGGAAAGAAGGGACCAAACCACTCACTGGTTAAGGGAAAGATAGCTGAAACACGATTCCCGTCTAGCGATGATCAAACGTCAGTTACGCGGACCTGAAACAGCACGAGCACCGAGTTAGAAATCCTGCCTATCCTTCCTTGTCGAACTCCCCAGAACCTCAAAATCCAAACGATAAAACCAGCAGCGAAAACCAAGCAAATCGAAAGCAACTCAAATCCCAAAACCTCAAATCGACAAGCAAGCAAAAATCTAAGCAAAACCAAGCTACCAAAACACGAAAACTATTGGACTCGTTTCAATAGAGTCCTTTCCATGAGTTGGAAAGGATCATCGCATTTTGTCCATGGCAAAGATGTTAAGATCTAAGCTACGACTCAGACGGACTAGCCACAAGCCCAATTACGTAGTGCTCCTCCCGGTCGGATCGGGATTTGAGGCACTACAGCAGCGGTCCCCGACCCCGCTGCACATCCCAACCTCTTCTTCTTCCTCCTCTCCCACTGGATAAATCCCCTCGCCGGAGAGCCAACTCGCGAGATCTTTCCCTCCCTCTGCAACCACGTCGACTCGAACCCACCTGGATCCCGCTCGCTGGAGCTCGACCCTGCCGGCCTGCACGAACGACTGACCCGCTCGTCCCCGCCTCCAAGTTGAGTCCCGACCGTGCACCACCGTATCTCGTCCTCCGCCGACTGGACAGCGGGAAACACCACCACCGGAGCACCTCGACCCGGCCTCCTCCCTGCACATTCCCTCGCCTGGACAGCCCCGGCCACCCATGGTCATGATCGTCACCATTACTATCACCATGATCATCACCATGACCTTCACCATCATCACCATTCACCATCGTCGTCGTCGGTGGCGTCATCGTCGTCGTCATCGTCGACGTATCCCACCTCGCCGGAGACAGACTACCGTAGTTCCTCAACTCCGTGCACGCCGCACGCAGGTTCGTTCCTGCCCACATTTTCTGTCATTTCATGTGATTGCATATACGTATTTGTATGGATATATGTATCTACGTATTAACATACGTGTTGGTATATATTCAAGTATATATTGGTATATATGTAGGGTATATATACTAGTATATGTATTTAAATGTATTTTGGCATATATATGTGTATATATATATAGTATATTCTCAAACTACTATATATATATACATATGCATACGTATTGTACGTGCATCCCTAGTACCTGTTTAATATGTATATATATACATAGTATAAATTGATTAGTATGCATATGTATATGTATACATATATAAATATATATATAATATAAACTCTATTAAGTATCTAAATGCATATATCTATTATAATTATAATTAGTTAGTATTGATGTTTATGATAAATAATAATAGGCATTAAATGCCCGTGTACTAGGTGACCCTAATGAAATTACAGATACCCATAGCTATCTTGACCTGTGACCATGTAGCATGTTAGAAGACTTCCATACGTACATCGACGTACTGGCAAGACCCATATCACCGACTGTCTGATTGCACAGCAATTATAGACACGACACCCGTGAAATTTGATGCACACTTGACCTTAGTTGACCAGAGTCATACCTAGCGTAGCCTTGAGTTTAGTATATTATGATTGAGTATTAGAATAATGTCTGATGTAATATTGTATTATGTGATATGTCTATAGGATTGTTGGATTGTTCAGACAAGACTTCGAAAATCAGGTTATTGGTATTTCCAGCAGCAGGACCCCAGGCGAGTACATTCTCTGACAATTTTTATTATGTTGATTATCTCTATAATTCTTATTGTATAGTGTACATGACTCTAACACTGTTCTTTACACGAGTTGGCATTATTGAGACCTGTCACGAGGAGTCGTGAATTGGAATCCATCGTGCTAGCTTAGGAAACAGGGAAATATTAGTAGCTTATGTGATCATATCCAAACTTTACATGTATCATAGCTCACCCATACTTCACGTCGGTGCAGCCTGACCATTACATGCCTCATCGTTGTTACATGTGGTTAGCCTGACTGTATAAGGATGATCGCTAATCAATGTAATAAGCCTTATCAGTCCTAAATCGATCACATGATATGCTGATGTTTCACACACTTAGTTATATGATTCTTGACATGCATCTCTATTATATTGATCTAGCATCTCCACATGTTCTAGTTATTGTTCTTGTACACACTTACATACCAGTTCATTGTTCTTGCGTGTGCTTGGATTTCTATTTCATTGCTAGATGTACATTGATGATAATATGCTCCAGTATTTCTATTTCAAGTATCTCATTATTCCAGTATTTCTTATTGTCAGTTTTCATATATGTCTTGTATTTCTTTACACTGTGTTATAGTTTTTGTCAATATACATGGAACTGCTGTTAGAGGTGTATTTCGTTCCAATCCTGACTGGATATTTTTTCCAGACTATGACTTAGAGGACTTGTTTCCAGCATACTTGGAGACTGGATGTTTTGATTGCATGTTATACTATTTATTGTTGTTTAGACTTGTCTTATATTTTATTTATTTTCTTCGATATCTCATCGTGCTCTAGTTTATGTGATTGAGTATATTCCATATTATTTTGTGATATTTGTGTCTCCTTATAGAGTTGGATATTCATGTGAGATTGATTAGATAGTTACATGACCTAGACAGCGTTCTACCGTCGATGCTGCGACGTAGGCTGGACCTACCCACGCTCTCGTGCCCCTATACCGGGTGCGGGTTGTGACAGGTTCAACTTCAGAAACTCGGCACCCTTAAAGGTAGACTTCCTGGCCACCCATCGAGGCTCATCAGCTTCTGCTAAGCCTGCTCTCCAAGGCACAGTCGCGGTTGTCATAGGTGTCACGGCAGTCCCCAATGTACCAGTATTGGTACTATTTGTGTCAGAGAGTCAAGCTGTTGTTGCTGTGCTTAGGCTTTAGCATCAGTCCATTGCTGCAAAGCTTCGAGCCATTCCTATTGGGCCTCATATCGATTGTTCTGATTTTTTAACATAGCAATCAGCCTATCGACTTGATCATTGCTGAAGCTCGCTGCGTATGATGCCCTTTGGTTACCTATTTTAGTTATCTCGCTGCAAAAAAAAGTAGCTTGCATTAGTCTCATAACGTATTATGGACTTATTGCATGGGACGTTAGGTTTTCATACTTTTTAAGATCGGGACATTTAATACATTTGATTTACTTATATATATTCGCAACCATTTTCGAAATTTAGGACTTTTAAAATAGCTTTAAAACTTATATTATTTTTGAAAATAATATTTAAAGAGGGCAATGACGTAAAGTCGGGCTCTGATACCACCTTGTCATGCCTCGCTTGGTCCTTATGGAACCGATCGTCCTAACTTGGACATGATATCATGCAAGACTAAGTTGCGCTTGCACAAGCCATAGTACATGTACAAGACACAAGTTAGACAAAAATATACATATATAGAAGCACGAAATATAAAATATAGAGAACCAAAGTTGAACACATTTGATAGGAATATAAAATACTTTCTTTATTGAATACTTAAAGATTGGATTATAAAGTACTTGCTTGGCTGATTACAAAATATGCCATAGATGGCTTATAACTCTTTTTACAAACACAAAACTAGCCACAACGCCCAAACATCATATACTTTTAGTAGGACCAAAATAGAACATCTAACAAAAGAGCTTGTCACAGGAGAGAAAAGTAATGGAAGCAATACGAGCACGATTCTGCTTGAAGGGATGCGCTCCTAAAGCTTCAAAATGCTTGCCAAACTCTCGCTACCAGAACATAGAGATTTTTTATAAATGTAGGTCAGTACTATAACATGTACTAGTGAGCGACCGTGGCCAAACTCACATAGAAATCCACACTAATTAAACATGTGAAGCTAGCACTACTATTATGTGATATTTCTAGTTGTTTAGGTTCTTTTAACAATTGGCAAAAAAATATAGATAATAGATTTAACTACGCTTGTGATAAATCTTACCCAAGACCGAGCGGTTATCCCTGCAGCAGACACACAAGTTAACCATAATTTGTATATATGTATAAAACTTATGTATCTATATTTGCATCAAATGGTTAGGCTTGCAAGAAAAAAAAACCTAGCATGCGACCTAACTACATAATGGTCCTCGAGTGTTGGTTCCCCGGGATTAGCAACTGGAACTGCTAGCCCAGTTTGCTAATATACTTTTATCCTTCTTGTAAATCAAGGACTTCATGCCTCAGGGTATCCAGATCTCTCCTAGGCCGAACGATCTCCAGTGCCCCAGGAACCATTCAAGAGATAATCCTTGTGCATAAGTTGTCTAGACCAAATGTATGAATGCAAGTTCCTATCAAATAAAATAATATCATGCAATTGTTGAACGATAAACAAGCAAGTCTATCTCTTTTCTTGTTTCAAGATCAAGTCAGGAGATTTTCGGTAGTGTTTCTCAATATGCAGCATACAACTAGGGGCAGGTAAGCATTCATGATTGAACTAGTAAAATAGCAGTTCTATACTTGAAGCATGCAATAATGTTTATCTTAGCTTATCTTGTTAGTGAAGCAAAATTTATTTAGTGAACTAGAGATTCTTTATTAAGGCGTAAAGATAAAATGATTCAACGTAGGGCCGAAGCCACTCACCGAATGAATCAGCACGAGAGATGGGGAAGCCTTACACAACGATCACTCCTTGGTTATACATCCTGAAATTGCAACAACACTTGGTTAGCATCCTTTGATCTCATTCTCTTATGATTCAAAATGAATGTGCAACCGAGAAAAATGAATCATGAATACCAAGTCATCGAAAGCAACACAAAATATAAAGCAACACAAAACTAAGCAGCAAAACAACCAACGAAAATTCGTTGACTCATTTCAATAGAAGTCGTTCCATCAGTTTGAAGGGTTCATTGCATTTCGTCCGTGATTGATTTGGCAGTAAGATTTTCCTGAGACTCGATTCTCAATCGAGTCAAAGTTGCAAGTGTTCCATAATTGAACCACTAGAAGAGGGGCATTATACACGTTACTCTCTGTCGACGTGGCCAGATCCCTCAGCTCCGCGATGCTACGCTCAAGCGAATCAAAATATGCTACGATCGTCACATCGTCCTTCTGCAATATGGGCTACGAAGTAATCCTCTTCAATAACTCGTCACGTAGAGATGCAATATGATGATCAACCCTCTCCTGCTGGGCTCGTACGGACTCCTGGGAGGGCTGTGTGGTATGCATACTAGCAGAGGGGGTCCTAGAGGACTGCGACGCAACATAGGAACCGTAGGATCCTGTACCATAGTACGTACCCCTCTGCAGACCACCAACGACGATCATCCATAGCTCATCAACCGAAGGAGCTGGGTGGGCGGGGGGTTGTGAGGAACTATCGGCCTCTCTATGTGTGGGCTAGGTCGACCGCTCACGGAGCCTATGATATGCATCCTAAAAAATATGTCTCTCTCGATAAGCGTACTACCTACTATCCATTCGTCATGCATAATTATTAATATATATCTAAGGTACTTATTACTAACTACATGAATATTTATTTGTATATTTTTTAAGTTATATTAAAATTAATAAAATATAATGTAATACTTACGTAGCTCTGCGTGGCCCTCTCATTGATGGGTTGTCCGCCCTTTCTATGGGTGGCGAGGAAGACTGTTACCATTTTAGCGTCCTCACCCTTCTGGATTTGTTAAAAAAAAATTGTATGTTAATAAAATTAAATATTTTATCCTACTTTGATTAAAAATAATATGTATACAACAAAATACGTACCATGCGGCAAAAATATTTCGTCATCGGAATCGACCCACCACACCACTTTTCTGCCTTCTTCCTGGCCGCCTTTGCCTTCTTCGACCTAGGATTGTTAAATCTAGTCGTCATCGCAGTCCACTGCTCAAGCGTGATCCAACATTGGATTGGTTTTCCCAAACGATCATGATCCTTCTGGTCGCAGATCGTATCACGGATAAGTTTGACAGGAATGGCAAAAAAAATTGCTCGATCACCTAATCCCGGTATGGCGGATAGAAATACGTTTCCTATAAGAAGTTATATAGAAATTTATATAGAAAAAGATAAAATTAGGTGATTGATATTAAAACTAAATTTACTTTTACCTTGAAGTGCGCAAACCAGAATACCTTTCTCTCATCTGGGGTGAGTAGTTGATCCAAGGGCCACCATAGTTGTACCTCAAAAAAATTTCCAATAATCTCTGTTCAGACGAGAGACGATATCTATACATAGTTAATTATATTAAAGAAAAAGTGAATATAAATTTATATATGCATAAGAAAACTAAAACTAATTAATTTACTTCGTAGGCCTATCGCCCCAAATCTTTGTCTTCGTCTCGTCCGGAGAAGCACACGAAGGATTGCTCTAAAATATGTGAGAAGACGAAGGCGCAATCGGCTAGGCCTCATCCATCTGCTCCTCGGTCCCCGTGGTTTTGTCAGCAGGAGGACCGGTGGACGTAGGAGTAGTCTCAGGCCTGAAACTGCTTGTCCCAGGAGTACTGCCAGGAGGAGATAGTGGTCGAAAGACTAGAGTAATGGGAGACCAGAGTCCGGACCCAGTTCTATGTCCCGAAGGAGAAATGTCATTCAGGGTAGCATATCGTCTAGACACTCTACCTCTAGACTGAGCGAACGATCTGCGTCATCCTGTTATACCTGACTTATGATAAACAAAATAAACGTTACAAAGAAACTGTTTAAATACAGTACATGTCACTAAATGAAAAGAAGAAGAAAAATATAGTACATAGCCAGAAGTACATGTCACTAAATAGATTTCATATTCTACAGCTAAAATACAATAATATCATAAAATAATATTAAATCAAATGCTAAGTAAGAAAAGACAATATAATATATAGAGAAGGAAATCTAATTTCTCAAGTTGTAAACAAGTCTAGATAATAACCATAAGTCTAATCCAGAAAGATAATACAATGATAAGTCTACCGGAGACATATTCGGACATGTCATAAGACTAAATAGATTTTATTTTATTTTTAATTCTCTTTTGAAAATTTATCTTCTTCGTTTTTCTCGTCCTCGTCCTCCTCTTTCTCTTCCTTCTCATCTTCACTTTTATCTACTTCTCCTTCCTCTTCGGATAATTCTACCTCTTCTAGACATGTAATTGAGAACTTCCATTGAGTCCACATCTATAATATTTGTTACAAGAGATAGCTCATCCTCCTGATAAGCTATTTTGTCAACGTTAAAAGTATTTTGAACTTTGGTCTTGCATACTACCTACCAGTCCGACCTCATTATTTTTCGTTTAAGATAAGTTGTGAAGTACACGAACTGAGCCTGACTTGATATGATAAATGATTCATAGCCTTGATATTGACGCCGATATTTATATCCATAAGACCATGCTTGTCTATTTTATAACCTTGATCTTGGATCAGATCGAACCAATCACACCTGAATAACATGATCTTAGCAGGCTCTATTCCATAAATATATGTCAACTCCACAATCTCCCGTAAGATGCCATAGAAATTATTGCCTGTGTCAACATCTTTGTAGTTCGAAGGTATGATACACAAACAACTATTTTTCGTATAATCGAGATCTAGAAAGTTGTCTCTGATCGAAGCAGTTGTTGACTTGAACATAAATCTATTTACACAATAGCTTGGCCAGATTTTGACGGCATAAATTGACCCCTTAGATAGAGTTCTAATAGATTCATTCTCAAGTGTTGCATCTGGATAATCGACCTAAACCACAAGATAAGAAATTAAGTTCAATATTCCGTTAATTATTTTGTAAAGTGCATATACAAAAAAAATTAGCGAGATCCTTACATATGCACTCAACTAAGAAGATAAATGACGTCTTGTTTTCTGTTCTACTTCTTCATCTTTTATGTATGATCTCATCGACCTCGCCTCATCATTAAATATGCTAAAAAATAACAAAATATCGCATAATTAGTGTAACAATGTTAGCATATACTATTACATTGAGATGACTTAAATGTGGACGTATTAATTACTTACCCCTCAAGCTTCTCTACTTTATCCTCTTCACAGTTGAGTAATATATACAACTGAGCAGCCCTTAGCTCGTCGTCATTTAGATATCTCTTCTTTATTTTGCCTGAAGGCTTACCGAAAGTATTTAATACTTTTAGTATTGCATCATTATATTTCCAGTACACGTCGTCTTTTCTTGGGGCTCTCGTTCGATTAGTAGCAACATGAGACTTGAAATACATAGAACAAAAGTTTGTAATCTCCTCGAGAACATATGCTTCACAAATAGAACCCTCGATGCCTTATTTTTTACATTTCTCTTTAGATGGTTCAATTATCGCTTAAACAGATACATCCACCGATAACCTACAGGTCCACCGACACGGGACTAATAGGAAAGATGAATTGACAAATGTTCCATGGCGTTAAAAAGCTAGAAGGAAACACCCGCACGAGCTTGCATAGTATTATCATAATTTCCTTCTTTTGCTTTTCTAGGTGATCGACGAGCAGCTTAGTAGAACAAAGATTTCTGAATAATATTCTAAGCTCTGTCAATGGATCACAAACTACTTATGGTAAGAATTATTGAAATTTAATAAAAATCAACCACTCCATGAATACATGACAGTCGTAGCTCTTCATACATGTCAGTTTATTCTCGTTTGGGTCGACGCATCTTCTCAGATTCGACACTTACCCGTCTGAAAATTTTAGCCCCTGAATCCACCTATAAAGTCCCAATTTATTCTCCTTTTCTAGTGAGAAAATTGTCTTAGGCTACTTATGTAAACCCCCTCACCCAAAATTAGGCCTACTTGACTTAGATAGAGAGACTAGGGGTAGTTTGAACCCAAATAGAAATAGAACACGATATTTATTTTAATTTTTGTAATATTTATATCACTTAGCGCACCTTACTGTTGCTTCGATAATTAGAGCACTACACTAGCCATTACCTTCCTACAAATTTCATACTCTTGTCCTAGACATGCCCGCCTTCTATTCTGACCTCTGTGTAACTTATAATTATGCTCTCTTGTGCTATATTTTAGTCACACAATATTCGTCATGGACGTTATTATTTAATTCTAAATAAAAATCAACTTTGTACCCTTGTGCGTTCCAATCGAAATTGGAGACACAATCTTGATCGTTTTGTGTAACCCAAATTAATGATAATATTCTACTCTGAGCCCTCTATATCCATGACACTTGTGTCCCACCTAATTTTATCTCCATGTACTTCCAATTAATTTAAGAACACCTTGCGCATTAATTTTAATTAATTTAATCCAATTTCTATCTTTGTACAATTTTTCCAATTGTTGGGCATTTTTATGCAAAAATGCATTAAGGTATCCACACCATTGGACAATACATGGAGAAATCCATTTTTCCCCTTCATACTAATTGTTTTCATAATTTTCGGAATGTGCAACGCGCAACATCGTCCCCTCGTTTAAACCTAACTCCTGCATTTTAAACAATGCAATTATGGCCCTCCAAACATCCCCATGGCATACCAAGGTCCAACCCCAAGAGTTTACCAAGCCCAAATTTTTCTAGGTCAACAAAACCTAAATTCTACATATATATATAATAATTTTTCCAACTTTTATTCACCATCACAAAACCCCAAAATCCTACCTAGCCGAATTCACCCTTCCCATACTATTCATCTCATCTTCTTCTTTCTCTCCTTCCCTACCTACACCCGCCGGCCGGAGAACCCGACCTCGTCGGACTCCACCTGCACCACCTGCTCCCTGTCCTCCTCCCGTCGACCCCAGCGTACCCTCAGAGCCTTCCCTCGCCTCTGCAACCGCGGTGCACCCACGACACCCCTATCTCCTCCACCTTCTTCTCCGGTGAACTACCACCACCATCTCCCTCGCACTGAACTTCATGACTCCTCCCGGCCGGACCTGACTTACCGCTGCCCGTCCTCCTCCTCGACACCCCGGCGTCCCACCATCACCTTTCCAGATCACCTCGACCGGCAATCCCCGTCTCCTTCCCCTTCTTCTCCAGTCCCCGTTTACCCAGCCGACTGCACGAGCGACCCTGAGCCGCTGTGCTCCGTCGGCCTCGACCTTCATCTCCACTCACCACCATCACCATTACCACCATCACTACCACCACCTTTCTCGTCTTCTCCCTGCTCGACCCCTCCTCGTCGGACCTCTCCCTGGCCAGAGCAGCACCGAACCTCCGTTGTCCTCGACCACCACCACTCTACACCACCACCCCGCAGCCATCTTCTCCTCTCCACTCTTCTCCTCCTCGCCGGAGCACCCGAACCCGATATCACAAACCACCACCACCATCGTCCCCATCACCATTAACAGCACCTCCCCGTTCCCTCTTCCTCCTCCTCAGCCTGACCTTCGTTGCTGTTCACCTCCGGCAGCACCAACCCCACCACACCACCAGCACTTCACCACCATCATTTCCTGAACTCCTCCTCCTTCCTCCCATCGACCTCCACCTCCCCTTCCCGGAACCCGAGCCTCCTCCTCCCTGCTCGACCACCTCCCTTGGCCGGACCTCCCCTGGCCGGACTCCGGTCAGCCACCGATACAATCATCATCATCATCCCCATTATCATCATCATCATCACACCCATCCTCATCATCACCATTCATATCACCCCATCATAATCAACAAATCACCACATTATCATCCTCGTCATCACCATCATCCACATCATCATCCTCGTCATCACCATCATCCACATCATCATCCACGTCATCACCATAACCCCTATCATCATCCTCGTCATCACCACCATCCACATCATCATCCCTCTTCATCAACATAACCATCATCCACACCACCATTAGCATCCTAACTATCAAACCCTCTTAATAATTATCAGCATCGTCATCATCGTCGCCATCGTAGACCCGTCACCCTCGCCGTAGACAACTTGTAGCAGTCAGCCCGATTTTCGTGCCTATGCACGTTGACCCTGAGGATATTGGATTGATTCTATGCGACTTCCGGAGCAGGATATTGGGACTACATAGCTTCTTGTCAGGCAAGTATACCTTGCCAAATTGTTTACAGTACTTTCTATACTATTTATATTTATATTTCTGTATTCATTGTATGTGTATTTTCGTTCAGTCACTACTATATATTATATATGTTGATACACACTTGACACTTAGTATCATGAGAGGACAATCATTAGGCGTATGGGCTTTAACCACTCTGGTAAACCATAGTATCTAGCTCGCACTACGGTAGTGTATCGCGCTGGTCGCTACCCCCGAGGTATGTCGATTTCTGATGTTCTAGACAGGTGTGTGAGTTGTGAAGCTTAGATCGAGTAGCCTACCCTTGCCCATACGTCGAAAAGTTATCCTCGTTTGCATTCATATAGATTGTCTTGTACAGCATACTTATTTATTTTCAAATATTATGCATGTTCACTGTATTCAATTGGCTTATTTCTATGTATCTTGTTATGTCCCTCTGAGGACCTGGTCCCTTGCCAGGTATAAACGACCATGAGTATCCATGGGAGTACAGACCCGGACCTGACGCATTACTTTCTACCGAGGAGACCTTACCCACTGAGCATCATTGATTATCTTTAGCGCTGGATCTTTTAGCTGATACTTATATCATCACTTTATTTTATATAGGAGATTTTACTCTTCTCTCTCATTTTAGTCATTGGTAGTGGATTTGTCTCCACCCGACTATCATTTATGGATTATTCAGACTCTTTATTCTAGTATAGTTATTTCCTTTCTGTAATTTGTTCTATAGATGAGATTAGTATTTCTGTGACTTGTGATAGTATATATACCACATATGAGTTTTATTCATATTACAGTGTACCTGTGTATTATTGTATCCATATATTGGAGTTTCCATATACATACGGCTGGCATGCTTATGTGTTCCTAGTCCTTCATATTTTGGGACTGGGGCGTGACATATTTTTTTGGTGGCCCATGCAGGTCGAGAGCATATTGTCTCGGTTACGTTACTGTACTGAGCAAGCCTGCACCTAGGATTAGAGTATAGGATCTCATCCATAATTGACTATGATTCACTTTCCTCCCAATATGTTCTATCTAAATAATCGCATCATACTTGATTCATGTGCTTCCCTAATAGTTCCTTGAGTATAGCCTTCTTCTAGAGTATAGGAATCTCTGTTTCTAGGATGATAATTAGGGTAATAATTCTACTGAGAATACAACTAGAGTATAGACACAACACTAAGATTATGACACCAAATGAACCCTAGCACCCCATACCTATAAATTAGATGACCATTATCCCTTGAGATATTTATAAAGGACTTGAGAGTGGTGTAGACACTACTAGAGTTAATTAGAAATTTAACCATATTGTTTGACCCTAGTATTGAGGGACCACTAGGAATCTAAGGTTGAATATTATGACCAAACCTAACTTTTATAGTGAGGTAGTATTATAGAACTATACATTTAGCTTCTTATCTTGATACTAGCAGGACAATACCTTAGGAAGCCAAGAGCAATGAAACAAATATTTCCCTATATCATACATTGAACACAAATATTAGCAAACCACCTTCCCCTTAGAAAATTATGATATTATCTAGAGTCTTTTTATTTAAATTCAATCTTGTTCCTCTGAAAATTTAGCGCTCGCTATTTGTGCGACGATTGATTATGTTGTTCTTCTTTTCTTTAATTCGTGCCACCTAACCCTTCCATTCTTAATATTAACCCTTTTGTTCTATGATCACTATGACTAAGACGTAAGATGACCATTACCTATGGAGTTTTTAATAAGTACCAATATCTTTTCTCATAAACCTTAACAGTAGTTTCTACTTTATCCTTAAAGCAGTACAATATTAGTTAATTTCTTTAAGTTGGGTAGTATGCCTCACAACATAGTATCACATAGTCCTATTGACCCATTGATGAAGTATAATCGAATGACACCAACTATAGACTTGCATAAGAAGATAGTATTTATTCAGACAGTAGAACTTAGAGGCCCATACCCATATTTGGTCGACTAATAACTTAGACAAGGAGTTAGTATGACAACTATAGAGACTGTAGAGTCTTATCTTTTTGTAAACTTAAATAATTATGTACCTTCTTCCATCATAATCCAGCGTATTTATATTTTCTGAACTACCTTGACTTATACTGTTATTATAGCCTAGTTTTGCAAGCTTACTCTTTTATTGAGCTTGATCATGATATATGTATTATTGGGTATACATATTAATACATTTCAGAATCTGTGTATTATGGTCTGATCAACCATAGTGCGCTTGGTTCGCCCCTTGCATGACTACTTACGTGGATTGAGATAATATTGACTTAGCTTCTTAGACAAATGTACTTGCCCTCTAGACATGTCTGAACGTATCGTATCGGTTACATAACTGTACTAATACGAGCATGCGAATAAGAAACTACCAAATAGGATTTCAATCCATAACTGCCTTGACAATTCCCATTTGAATTCTTTAAACGCCTTGACCTCCATACTTCTATTCTATTACCTTCCCCCTTGAACTCTTTATTATTGTTTTCCGTCTTCCCTTATTTCAGAAAGATAAAACCTCGTGCTTGGTATAAGTTGATACACATAGAGTACTAGATATATCCCATAGGCTAATCACATGACTTGGTGACTCTCTTTTATAATTGATTAAGGACATATCATAGGTAATATGTTTGGTGTTAAAACTTTGAGGATTGAATAACATGATTAAATAATTAGAAAAATATTTTCTTAGATATATAGCCTTTGGTGATAGATGGATAAATTCTAAGTTGGGTAAAAAATGTATTGTTAAAACATGTGGTAAATTCTTTTAGAATGTGACCAAGTGAGATTAGATAGAGAGAAAACATGCCTTATTTTAATTTCGAGGACAAAATTATTTTAAGTTGGGTAGACTGTAATCCCCCTCACCCAAAATTAGGCCTACTTGACTTAGATAGAGAGACTAGGGCTAGTTTGAACCCAAATAGAATAGAACACGATATTTATTTTAATTTTTATAATATTTATATCACTTAGCGTACCTTACCGTTGCTTCGATAATTGGAGCACTACAAATTTCACACTCTTGTCCTAGACATGCCCGCCTTCTATTCTGATCTCTGTATAACTTATAATTATGCTCTTTTATGCTATATTTTAGTCGCACAATATTCGTCGCAGACGTTATTATTTAATTCTAAATAAAAATCAACTTTGTACCCTTATGCATTCCAATCGAAATTAGAGATACAATCTTGATCGTTTTGTGTAACCCAAATTAATGATAATATTCTACTCTGAGCCCTCTATATCCATGACACGTGTGTCCCACCTAATTTTATCCCCATGTACTTCCAATTAATTCAAGAACACCTTGCGCATTAATTTTAATTAATTTAATCTAATTTTTATCTTTGTGGAATTTTCTCAATTGTTGGGCATTTTATACAAAAATGCATTAAGGTGTCCACACCATTGGACAATACATGAAGAAACCCATTTTTCCCCTTCATACGAATTTTTTTCATAATTTTTAGAATGTGCAACGCACAACATCGCTCCCTCGTTTAAACCTAATCCATGCATTTTAAACAATGCACTTATGGCCCTCCAAACATCCCCATGGCATACTAAGGCCCAACCCCAAGAGTTGACCAAGCCCAAATTTTTTTAGGTCAACAAAACCTAAATTCTATATATATATATATATATATATATATATATATATATATATATATATATATATATATAATAATTTTTTCTACTTTTATTCACCATCACAAAAACCCCAAAATCCTACATAGTCGAATTCACCCTTCCCATATTATTCATCTCATCTTCTTCTTCCTCTCATTTTCTACCTACACCCTCCGGCCGGAGAACCCGACCTCGCCGGACTCCACATGCACCACCTGCTCCCTGTCTTCCTCCCGTCGACCCCAGCGTCCCCGCAGAGCCTCCCCTCGCCTCTGCAACCGCGGTGCACCCACGACACTCCTATCTCCTCCACCTTCTTCTCCGATGAACCACCACCACCATCTCCCTCGCCCTGAACTTCATGACTCCTCCCTACCAGACCCGACTGACCGCTGCCAGTCCTCTTCCTCGACACCCCGGCTTCCCAATATCACCGGTCCAGATCACCTCGACCGGCCATCCCCGTCTCCTTCCCCTTCTCCTCCGGCCCCCGTTCACCCAGCCGACTGCACGAGCGACCCTGAGCCGCTGTGCTCCGTCGGCCTCGACCTTCATCTTCGCTCACCACCATCACCATTACCACCATCACTACCACCCCCTTCCTCGTCTCCTCCCTGTTCGACCCCTCCTCGCCGGACCTCCTCCTGGCCGGAGCAGCACCGAGCCTCCGCTGTCCTCGACCACCACCCCGTAGCCATCTTCTCCTC
This sequence comes from Iris macrosiphon, assembly GCA_036927795.1. NCBI lineage: Eukaryota > Viridiplantae > Streptophyta > Magnoliopsida > Asparagales > Iridaceae > Iris > Iris macrosiphon. Next base: position 235,074 of record JAYESA010000153.1, read on the forward strand.
TCCACTCTTCTCCTCCTCGCTGGAGCACCCGACCCCGACATCACAAACCACCACCACTATCGTCCCCATCACCATTAGCAGCACCTCCCCGTTCCCTCTTCCTCCTCCTCAGCCTGACCTCCGCTGCTGCTCACCGCTGGCAGCACCAACCCCACCACACCACCAGCACTTCACCACCACCATTCCCTGAACTCCTCCTCCTTCCTCCTATCGACCTCCACCTCCCCTTTCCTAAACCCGAGCCTCCTCCTCCCTACCCGACCACCTCCCCTGGCCGGACCTCCCCTGGTCGGACTTCGGTCAGCCACCATTACAATCATCATCATTATCCCCATTATCATCATCATCATCACACCCATCCTCATTATCACCATTCATATCACCCCATCATCATCAACAAATCACCACATCATCATCCTCGTCATCACCATCATCCACATCATCATCCTTGCCATCACCATCATCCATATCATCATCCTCGTCATTACCATCATCCACATCATCATATACGTCATCACCATCATCCACATCATCATCCTTGTCATCACCATCATCCACATCATCACCCTCGTCATCATCATTATCCATATCATCATCCACGTCATCACCATCACCCCTATCATCATCCTCGTCATCACCATCATCCACATCATCATCCCTCTTCATCAACATAACCATCATCCACACCACCATTAGCATCATAACTATCAAACCCTCATAATCATCATCATCATCATCGCCATCGTAGACCCGTCACCCTCGCCGTAGACAACCTGTAGCAGTCACCCCGATTCCCTTGCCTGTGCACGCTGACCCTGAGGATATTGGATTGATTCTACGCGACTTCCGGAGCAGGATATTGGGACTACATAGCTTCTTGCCAGGCAAGTATACCTTGCCAAATTGTTTACAGTACTTTGCATGCTATTTATATTTATATTTCTGTATATTCATTACATGTGTAGTTTCGTTCAGTCACTACTATATATTAGATATATTGACACACACTTGACACCTAGTATCATGAGAGGACAATCATTAGGTGTATGGGCTTTAACCACTCTAGTAAATTGTAGTATCTAGCTCGCACTACGGTAGTGTGTCGCGCTGGTCGCTACCCCCGAGGTATGTCAATTTTTGTAGAGTCGTGCTTGTCGCTACCCCCGAGGTATGTCGATTTCTGATATTTTAGATGGGTGTGTGAGTTGTGAGGCTTAGATCGAGTAGCCTACCCTTGCCCATACGTCAAAAAATTGTCATTATTTGCATTCATATAGATTGTCTTGTACAGCGTACTTATTTATTTTCAAATATTATGCATGTTCACTGTATTCAATTGGCTTGCTTCTATGTATCTTGTTATGTCCCTCTGAGGACCTAGTCCCTTGCCAGGTATAGACGACTATGAGTATCCGCGGTAGTACGGACCCGGACCTGACGCATTACTTTTGCCGAGGAGACCTTACCCACTGAGCATCATTGATTATCTCTAGCGCTGAATCTTTTAGCAGACACTTATATCATCACTTTATTTTATATAGGAGATTTTACTCTTCTCTCTCATTTTAGTTTTGTTATAGTCATTGGTAATGGATTTGTCTCCACCCGACTATCATTTATGGATTATTCAGACTCTTTATTCTAGTATAGTTATTTCTTTTCTGTGATTTGTTGTGTGGATGAGATTAGTATTTCTGTGACTTGTGATAGTATATATACCACATGTGAGTTTTATTCATATTATAGCGTACGTGTGTATTATGGTATCTATATATTGGAGTTGTCATATACATACGGCTGACATGCTTACCTGTTTCTAGTCCTTCATATTTTGGGACTGGGGCGTGACAACTTATACTTCCCATTCCCTTCCTCTATCAAATGCAATACAGGACGTCTGCATATTTCTTTCAAGTCCAACCTAACATTGGAATTGTCTTTCGTCTTCCCCTTTACGTCCATCAAGTATTAATTATGTTGTTAAATATATTATTCTCGATATTCATAACATCCAGGTTATGTCTGATCAGATTGGTGTTCCAATATGGCAGGTCCCATAATATGCTTCTCTTTGTCCAGTTATGAGTGTGACCAAATCCATCGTACTTGTACCCCTTAGTAGGCTCTTTGATTGCACTTGGTAAATCTTTAATCTATTCCCATATTGTGTCTCCGGGCCACCTTGGAGGTGAATTTTCTTTCTCCACAACGCTAGCACAAAATGCATTCTTGTTCCTCCGGAACGGATGATCCGATGGAAGAAATTGTCGATGACAGTCGAAGAAGCACATTTTTTCTCCGTGTTTCAAACGAAAAGACTTAGTACAGTCCATGCAATACGGACATGAGACATATTAGTGCTGCCCTCATCTGAAAATTCTAATTTTTTGAAACATCGTATGTGCACCTACTTCCTATAACTGATTCAACTCATGTATCAACGTTTGCCAGTATACATCGATATTCCTCTTTGAAATATTCGGACCCGGGATAATGACGGTTAAGAACATAATCGGAGTATTCATGCAAATCTAAGGCGGTAGGTTATATGGGGTGACGATCATAGGCCAACACGAATACTGGAATCCCGAAAGTTCGAATGGGATAAAATCGTCGGAGAAGAGCCCCAATCTTGCATTACGCAGATCTGAAGCAAAATAAGGATACTCTCAATCGAAGTGCTTACATACATGTTTCTCCATCGGATGGGTGATCCAACACTCCTTCAATCTGTTCTCGCCTGTGATAACTCATATTTTTGGCACTCCTTCACCATAAACAACCTATACAACCACGACGTTAAAGGCAAGTAGTGCATCAAATTGGTTAGTTTTCTTGCATCGGCAGACCTTCATGTACCAATTGTCTTATAGCGATCAGCACCATAAAATCTGCACACGTCTTCATCCTTGTCGTCTTTGTAGTACAACTGCACCCGTTGTGACATGCATCAATTTTCTAATAACCCATCCAGGGCGATCTCACCATCCTCTTAGACCAGAAGAAGTCTTTAGGTAACTTAGCACCCGTCGGCAAGATCTCTATAATCAACTCTATTACTCGGTTATAGCATTCTTGCGACATTTTAAAATCGAACTTGATGCTCAATAGTCTTATAACCACCTCCAACGGTAAATGATCCTCACAACCAGGATATAATAGAGTCATTGCATTCTCAAGTAACTCCATGAACTTTGCATCATCGATATTCGGTGCCTCCTCAGTTGCATCATGATTGTTTGGATCAAAACTAGGCCCGAAAGCATCAAAAACCATGTTCACGTACCCGTCGTCATAATCAGCGTGGTCATGGACATCCATATAAGGCTCTGAATCTGATGCTAAAGACACAAGTCCTCCGTGTGAGGTCCACTGATAGTAATTCGGCGTAAAATCCCTCGAGTATAAATAATATGTCACATCCACTTCTAGGTCATATTTCGAGTTACGATATCTCACATACGGACACTTAATTTTGGCGCCATCTATGTACTGAGGGAATACCTTAGCAAACTGCAGGAACTTCTCCACACCCTGTATGAATTCATCTCGCACAACGCACATGTCATTAGGATGACGGTTGTACATCCACGAACGATGACGTAGGAAGTAATTTAGATCCATTTTTAGATACTTCTGCAAAGATAAATAGACATCGTTCAAGTATATTATCCAAATGTATGTGGAAGGATAATGCATTGATACTCCTAGTCATAGCATTGATACTCAGGAATACTCAATTATGGTGTACACCTACTTGTCTACACACACAAAAGAATGCCCCAAACTATTGCAGGGTCTATTAAGTTAAAAATTACATCCAAATAGCTACTAAAATTTATAACCATATATCAACACTTACTTAAATATACTCACTTGTATCCAGGATATCCACACTTGATATTTACACTTCGCACATAGACACTCTAGGTATTATTTACTTGATATTTACACCGGTATATATTATTTATATTGACATTGTAAATGTCAAGTGTGGGCCCAAATACAATATCTTGACTAAAGCACATAATCAAATTTCTTGCTACTTAAGTATTACACACAGAGTTGACACTCACTGATACACACACACCCTCATTGCACTGTGCACAAGTGTGCCTTGCACAACACTTCACTTGATATCACCTGAGATCCTCCTCAAGTGCATTGTAGTGTACTGCTATGCACCTATCACCCCTTATTGCAGAATTGAGATACACTCTCTCCTTAGCACACACACATAACATACACATGAATACTATGTCTTTTTCAGGTCGCCTTGCATAGCTCTAAACTAGGATACATTATTGTATGAATTTATTTAACCACACCTAATCAAGTCACTTAGTCTTCCTATGTAATTGCCTAAAACAACAATAATGCTTATAACCATGCATGATTGATAACCAATGTATGCGTGTGCCTGTGTCCGATAAAATACTTACAACCTTATCCTCGATACCGTGTCATAATCTTTTATATCTATGTATCCTACAATTTCATAATACGTATCATGAGATGACATGATACAAATGTAATGCCCCGCCTCCAGCGGTTCACTAATGAAACACTTGTAACTTTGAATCGGTTGAGAATCGAGTCTCGGAGAAATCTTACCGCCAAATCAATCATGGACGAAATACAATGAACCCTTCCAACTGATGGAACGACTTCTATTGAAATGAGTTCAAGAATTTTTGTTGGATATTTTGCTACTTGATTTTGTGTTGCTTTATGTTTTGTCTTGCTTTCGATAATTTGATTTTCATGATTCGCTTTCCTCGCTTGCGCATTAATTTTAAATCGTAAGAGAAAGATATTAAATAATACTAACCAAGTGTTGTTGCAATTTCAGGACGCATAATCAAGGAGTGATCGCTGCATAAGGCTTCCCCATCTCTCGTGTTGATTCGTTGGGTGAGTGACTTCGGCCCTTCGATGAATCCTTTGGTTTGTATGCCTTAATAAATAAATCGCTAGTTCACTCAGTTGCATGTTCATTTGCTCAATAATATCAGCATAACAAGATAAAATAAAAAGATAGAAATTTGTATGCTAGATTTGTAGAACTGCTATCTTACTTCTTTATATAGAAAGAACTACTTCTTGAAACTTAGAATTGTCATTGAACTCGTTCAGAGAATTGATGCTTGACCCTTATCGCTTGAATCGAATATGAAAGATTGACTTATTGAAGAGCTAAGGCTCTATAGAAATGAGATAATGCATATTGTTCAAATTGTTGCAATAGAATTTTATAGTCTGATAGAATATTTTTCATCGCATCGGTCTCAGACAACTTGTGCACAAGGTATCGGGTCTCTCGAGCTGTATCCTGGGACACTGGGAACCGTTCGGCCTGGGAGATGCTATCGGAATACCCTGAGACAATACATTCCTCGCTATTAGGCGGGTGTTTATGTCTATTAGTTAGCTGGTTCACGTGTCAAAGCAGTCATTTGAGCATATTTTTGGTGTAGTGTTGGGCCGTGATAACACTGCTACTAATCGAGGATTTTCTCATGGACCATTATGTAGTTAGGCCACATGTTAGATTTACCTTCTATGTATACTTGACACTTGATTCCAACACAGATGCATGAGTTATATACATATATATAAATTATTGCTAACTTGTGTGTCTGCTGCAGGAATAACCGTTCGGCCGTGGGTAAGATTTACCATATGCGTAGTCTATCTATTGTTTATGGTTTCCTTGCATAAATTGTTAAAAGATAGACTCATGAGTGCAAGCTCTTCTTTTGCCAGGTATTTTAATTTTGGTCCTACTAAAAGGATATGATGTATGGACATTGTGGCTAGTTTTTGAATTTCAAGCGTTGTAGCCATCTATGACATATTTTGTAATCAGCCAAGCTAGTACTTTGTAATCCAATCTTTAAGTATTCAATAAAGAAAGTATTTTATGTTCCTATCAAATGTGATCAACTTTGGTTCTCTGTATTTTAAATTTCCTGCTTCTATATATGTATATTTTTGTCTAACTTGTGTTTTATGCAAGTTCTATGCCTTGTGCAAGCGCAACTTATGCTTGCACGACATCACGCCCAAAAGAGGATGATCGGTTTCATAAGGATCAAACGAGGATGATTGGCCCTTATGGAATCGAGGCGTGACAATGTGGTATCAGAACACGTCTTTACGTCCTTGGCCTCTTCAAATATTATTTTCAAAAATGATAAAAGTTTTCAAGCGATTTCAAATATCCTGGATTTTGAAAATGGTTGAGAATCTATATAAGTAAATCTAAGGTATTAAATGTCCTGATCTTGAAAAGTATGAAAATCCAACATCCCATGCAATAAGTCCATAATACGTTATGAGACTAATGCAAGCTACTCTCTTTTGCAGCAGGATGACTAAACACAGGTAATCAAGCAACATCGCGTGCCGCAAGCGTGAGTGATGACCAAGTCGATAGGCTGATCACGTTCAAAAATCAGAATGATCGATACGAGGCCTAACAGGAACTGTTCAAAGTTAGTAGAAATGGGATGATGCTAGAGTCTTGGCACAGCAACATCAACTTGACTCTCTGACTCAAATAATAACAACATTGGTAGCCAACAGTGGTGCATCGGGAATCGCCGCGACACCTGTGACAGCCGCGATAACGTCTCGGGGAGAAGGCTTAGTAGAAGCTGATGTGCCTCGGCGGGCGACCAGAAAGTCTACCTTTATAGGTACCGAGTTTCTGAAGTTGAACCCTCCAGAGTTCGAAGGCAGAATAATGTCAGATAAGGTGATGGACTGGGTCACCAAGTTGGAGGGCCTGTTTGAGTTTGCTTCGATACCTGCGAACAAAAGGGCGTTGTGGGCAGTCATGCAGCTGCATTTACGAGCACACGACTGATGGCAGATCAAGAAGCTAGATCTTGCCATAAAGCATCAGGATGGTAGAATCACTTGGGGGATATTCAAGGATGCATTCTTGGCATAGTATCTCCCGCCAGCAGTCAGACAAAGAAAGGAAGATGAGTTCACCGAACTTAAGCAAGGAAGTATGTCCGTCGAAGACTATAAGTCAGAATTCTTTAAGCTTGCTAAGTTCATTAGCTCGATGATTCCTAACGAGATGGCCCGTACGCACTGGTTCATCAAAGGCTTGAACGACGACCTCGAAAAGGTTGTAATAAATCGAGAATGCACATCTTATATTAAAGCTTTTGAGGTAGTAATTCAGAACGAGCAGTTCAAGCCTAGAAATATTCCAGAAAAGGCGTCGGCTACTCGAAACCCTTCTGCCAAAAGATACCACGATGGGGAGAAAAAGATACCACGATGGGCGAACAACGCCCTAGAATTGAGTGCAGCTATTGTGGTATGCAAGGGCACCCAGTAGAAACTTGTCATTATGCTAAAGGTGAATGCTTCAGCTACGGCCAAAAGGGCCACCTTCTGAGAAACTATTCGACCAAGAGGTCCTTGCCACATAATTGCATGCCAGCTCCAGCCAACAGACAGACTGATAAGATGGGGAGATCTATGGTGTATCAGCTGAATATTGAGCGCAATACGAGTGGATACAATTTTGGTGAGTCTGATTCCTTTGACCTCTTGATGCCTTGATTCTCAACTCAAACAATCCTTAGAGTTAGGCTTGGAAAGGTAAGTGTATGCTATGTTTGACACGAATGGAATGGGTGATAGGACTTGGACGCTAGTCGGTAGATTGGATAAATTATGCTTAACAATAGTGCAAATGTATGTTTTGAGTTTGACTTAGATTGGCATAGATTTTGATTTACCCCGCTAAGAGGTAACATCATGGTTTCGTAACACGAAAATACTTGAGAATGAAATCATATTGCTCGAAGCAATCATTCACTAGTAGCTTATTCGACTTCGCTATCACTAAGTTTGGTTGAAATACATATATATATAGGGGACGACTTGAATATGTGTATGATCCAGACTCTCGAATGCACCTACAGGTAAATATATTCAGATATACATGGACGAGTGTAGCGATTTGGATAAGTTGGATCTAGCCTAATACCTTCGTGTGTGGCAGATTATAACGTACTCCGCGTTAAGCGATATAAGTTCTGCACTAAGGCGCAGAGGAGACCGAGTCAGAACTTGGATTGAGAGATAAAGTCATTCAATAGAATAGACTAAGCATGCGTGCGACACAAAATGTGGGAAACGTATAGGAAGTTATGTTCGAACGGGTCTCAGTAATACGGAGTAATAGGCTTGAGTTAGATTTGAGAGCGTGCAATATAATGTGTTCCGCTCAGGAAGCCTCAATGATGAGACTTGTTCTAAGTGGTAGAAAATGTAACGACATGCTCCGTGTCAATATGGAGAGCCGATTAAAATGGCATAAGTGCAACAACCTGTCCCACTTAGCTCGGCGAGAAGGCTCGCTTGAGACAAAGGAATTCAGACTTGGCCCTTCAAGAGTTCAGACTTAGATTTTCAAAGACGCGTTCGGAGTATCTCTCGACCGATGTCAATCATCGTTAAGGTGGGTGGCTACGATAAACCTGTCTTTGCTTAGCCCGCACACTTAAAAATATGGACGATATATGCTAGTTACTAGACGAAATACCCCTTGCATGCTAATAAAGAATACAACACATCTAGCTAAGGGAATAATCTTATCTTATATCTCTTTGCATAGAACATGAAAGTATATCGGTTGAACGGAATAGTATGCTCACTTTACAGTTCTTATAAACTCACTCTTGTAGCGATACTTTTGTTCCTTATATATTTCTTCAATTATATTGCTTTATATGTTTTGAAATACTCATCACATAGATATTGCCTTAATATGGAGCACGACACAGATCATGGTTCACTTACCTAAGGCAGAAAGACTATCAAAATCGTCGTTTTTGAGCCAAGTAATAGAAACATAGAAAGACTTTGGGACCTTTGGGTCGCCAAGGTAACTTCCGAAATGGGAGCTGCAATAAGTAGTAAAACATCAGCATAACTGTGCATTGAATAGAACGCACCTGATCATAAGATTTCTGAACGAGTATATGCATTTGTACTGTGTTAAGTAGTTATGTTCATTCAAAGGTCTTAAAATATTGCATATAATAAAATCTTAGTGTTGATCGTTAATGATCATGGACTGCCTGTGCACAGGTTTATGGTTCATGTTGATGGTAAGCCGGGGCACCAGGGCCGATCTGATCCAGACAGGAATGTCTCATACTCAGCTAGCAATATCAACACAGGGGAGACGGGGACTTGTAGCGGGGCTCGCTACCTGCGATGCAATGACCATTGTCCGCCCGGACTATATTCCATGATGGCTCGTTAAGTAATATAAATGTATTGTGAAAGTATCATGAATGGATCATCAAGTATTGTTAAAAAGTATCATTGAAGTCTCATTAAAGAATTGTCAAGTATCATTAAAAGAATTATTGCATACGTGGCGGCAACCCACGTATGGGCTCGTATGGACTTGAGACGAGTAACAGATATATGGCGCATTCTGCATGTAGATCGTTAATTGAACCAAGCAATCTAAACCTCTGAACACACCTGAATAAAACGAGTATAACATGCCAGAATAATATGAGTATAAGACATATTGGTATATTGTTAAAAGAACCTAGACGACTAGAAAGATCACTTAATAATCATGTTAGCTTCACATGTTTACTTAGAGTGGATTGCTAGGTGAGTTTGGCCACGGTCGCTCACCAGTACAAGTTGAGTACTGACCCACGTTTGTGGACAAATCACTAGGTTCTGGTAGCGAGAGTTTGGTAAGCATTTTGAAGCTTTAGGAGCGCATCCCTTCAAGCGAAACCGTGGCTCACTAATTAAAAAATTAACATCGTCGGTAAAAACGTCGCCAAACGTCATTAAATCAAAAACTTTACCTACGTTTAGCGACGTTAAAAAAATATATAACGACTTTTATTTCAAACAGCGACGTACAACGACATTTATTTATGGAGTCGCTAAATTCTTTAACATTAGCGACATTTACTGATGACGTCGCTATTTCATCATATTTTAGTAGTATTTTTTATGGAAAACTTAATTTGAATTTTTTTATTGTTATTAATTTTCACAAAAAATTGCTATTTTTCATGGAAAATAGTATTTTTCTATGTGTTGGGTCAGTTTTATTTTCCACTATTTTAAAAAAATAAAAAAAGAATTTTATGAAAAATATAAACTATCAAACACTACAATTGGTGAAAATTTTGAAATGAATATATTTTTCATGAAAAAAAGCCTAATCAAACGCAACATAAGTGATAAATAAATTCTCAAAAAGTTAATATTTTAGACAGTACAATGCTAGTGTCCTCGTGTCGCTCAAGTTATTCAGTCCTTCCTAATTTTAGAGGTTAGCTCCTCCACTGAATATGCTTATAGTAAACCGACCCTTAATTATCAGATAATCCACGGGTCTTTAGGCTATCAAAATTATATTAATATGCAATATATCACTTATTAACGTAGACAAATACCTCCTTGGGAACTTAGTTTCTAATCCGGTGGAAAGGACATATCAAAAAAAGAAAAAAAAAACTTAGACTAATACAGTTTAGTAAATTAACAAAAAATGGAGAATTGGTGTAAGCCATATAGAACCTGTTTTGGATCCACATTCTTGGATCAGGGAGTGTATCATACACACGAAAAGATGTGGCCCATAGACTTGCCCATATTCAGCATATAGGTAGCCCCAGTGTCACACAAACAAACAATTATGGTACAAGTATGCATCAATAAAAGTATATCATCCATATTAAAATAAGTAGGCGTATGCATTAAAATCTTTTAATAAGAAGGATAAATATGCTTTGAAGAATCGATGGATGTTCATAATGAAGCAGACAGAAGATTATAATCTCATGTCCTCGATGTAAAGCTAGGCTGGTAGTTAAAATCTACAGTCAGTGAAAGCATATGGATTTCGATGAGATATTCTCGCCGCTTGTCAAGTTGTCATCTATCCTGGTGGAGCTAGTGTTAGCAGTCAGTTTCAAATTATAAGTTGAGCCGATGGACATGAAGACGATATTCCTCCATGATGATTTAAAGAAGGAATTATATACGGAGCAACCATAGGAATTCTGTGAATAGGACACGTCATATTTAGTCTGCCGATTAAAAAAGAGTTTGTATGGTCTGAAACATGCTTCGAGGCAGTGGTATAGAAAGTTTAAGTCATTTATGGGAGAGCATGGTTATGCCCGAACGATATTCGACCATTGTGTATTTATGAAACATTTTATTATGGATGATTTTATCATTTAATTGCTTTATGTAGATGATATGCTATTGGTGGGTCAAAATACCACCAAGGTAATGGAGTTGAAGCACTAAAACTATTCCTGGAACGGAGTTCAGCCAAGAAAGAGAATCCAAGTTGCTTTACTTGTCCCAAAAAAAGTACAAACGTCAGGTACTTCAGCGTTTTGGGATGGACATGTCGAAGAAAGTGAGCAACCCTCTTGCAGCGATCACTGCGGAGCAGTGTCCATCCACCGATGACAAAAAGAAGGATATGGAGCGGGTTCCGTATGTTTCAACTGTGGAAAGTCTCATGTATGTCATGGTGTGTATAAGGCCATATATTGCTCACGCGGTTGACATGGTTAGCAGGTATATTTTCAATCCAGGAAGGATATATTGGAGTCTGGTCAAGTGGATACTTCGATATCTTCAGAATACTATTGATGGAAAGCTTTTATTTGGGAGTGACAAGCTGAAGTTGATTAAATATATCGTCGCTAATATAGATGGAAATATGGATAGAGATTTACTTCATACTACGATATAATATTTGCTGGTGGGATAGTTTCGTGACAGTCGTAGTTGCAAAAGTATGAGTAACCATCAATCCAAGTCACTAGAAGGCTCCATTCAGATTGCACGATATGTCTGTATCAATGTATGCATAGCACAAAATTGATGTCCATTCGTCAGTATCGATATATCCCTAGCATGAATGTCTATTTCATGTGATATTGAGTACTACTAATGAAGCGCACTCGTGCATCGAGTTCACACTCGGGACGCATTGTGTTGAGTTATGTGAGACTTATTTAGTCCCACATCGGATAGAAAATAAGGAGGAGACTAGCCTCCTCCTATATATATGTACCACATCTCTTGGAAGTAAATCAATCAATAATTTTTTCTCTACATGGTATCAGAGCCAAAGCTCTGAAATCTTTTTCCAAAAAAAAAAATCCAAAAAAATAAGGAGAATTCCATTTTACCATGTCTCTCACCCGATCCCCCCCATCCCGCCTTCCTCGTGGAAGCCCCCCCCCCCCCCTCCCCCGCCTTCCTCTGTGCGTAGAAGCCCTCCCACCCTCAGGTGTCGTCGACCTTCCTTGCGGGTTTGTCTGTGGGTGTCGTCAAACCCATCGTTGGATCGTGGATAATCAGAGATGAACTCTTGTGTGATCCTCTGATTTCGATCTCAACGTGGGTTCTGAGATTAGAGAACATACTTCCTGGAAAGTTTTGCGTAAATCTCTATTTCTAGCCCTTGTTCGGACAAGTTTTATCCATCAAGCATTTCTAATGTCGCATGAGTTTGGGAGTGTACAGATAGATGGAGAAAGTCGTGATCGCATGTAGGCGCATGACACGTATTTGAGCTGCGTTTGACCTCTTCCCCGTGTGCAATTGTGGAGATGGGAACACCTGTGACTAGTCACGAGTTAAAAAAGATACTAGAGGGGGTGGCCAGGGTGTTTCAGGCCAAATTAGAGGAGACATCATCCAGTAGGGCAGTCGTGCTTGCACCAGAACCGTCGCAGATGATAAAGAAGATAGAATTGCTGCCCAATAACATCAAACTTGAGGTAACAAAAAACTATCTAAGTTGGTCTAGGAGGGAGTTGCTGAACCTTCGGACCAAGGGGCTTAAAAAATATGTGAAATGAGAGTGCACTGAGCCAAAGGATAAGACGAGTGCTGAGTGGAGCACATGGAGTCACCTTAATTCTCTAGTGGTTTCTTGGCTGCTAACTTCTGTGTCTCCATCCATAGCTGGGATGGTAGAGTCGATCTGCAGTGCAGCTGATGTCTGGACGACATTGGCTAGGATGTACTATGGAGCTGGGAGTGTCATGATGATGATAGAAGTTGAGAAGAAGATAGATGCTACCACATAGGCGGAGAAGACGGTACTTCAGTATGCAGCGTTTTTATGTGTCATTTGTAGCCATCATTTTTGGATTTATCAGCCTATAAATTTGAGGTTTTTTCCTCCCTTCTTGCTACAGAAAAATTCTTTCTCTGCGAAATCTCTCTCATTCTCCTGTAATGATTTTTTTTTCTCAATTCTTTGCTCTGGACAGAGCTAAGTTCGGATCTTCTCTCCGAGTTATGTGCAACAAAGAGAAACCGGTAGTGCCGGAGTTTTACCATTAGGAGCATTCGAGATACGTCTGCACATAGATCTCAGATCAACTCTTAGGACAGTGCTTCGTGCACGACTTTTCCAGAGACCGGTAACATTAACTTTATTTTCTTTTGCTTTAAGATCGCCAGTGTGATCACCATTCCCATCAAAGTGGTCATGGCCACGACTCAGCAATAGCGATTGGCCATCGCTAATCTCTGCCACAGATCCGTCTACCGAAGGAACATATTCTAGAACAAGAGGTGGAATATGAATGGATACCACTTATATTATGCAGGTGCTTTGGTCACACATCTCCGGATCGCCCCAATCCCACTGGAGAATCCATTCAAGATGAACTGGCGGAGCTGCTAAGAGAAGCTAGTGGAAAGGATTGAGGGGTAATCCTCTGTGCTTATGCCATAAGCATATGCAAGGCAAGGCAAGGCAGACCCAGTACTAATGTGCTGATGCATTGCAGGTCGTGTCCAGTACGACATGGCTTTACCGTGCTGGGTGGGAATGGGGTTCGTGTGTACGGGGTTATTGTGCCGGAGGCACAGTCAACTCGTGCCGAGTCAGCCGCATGCCCGCACCACTAAAAGTATCTCTATTCTGGATGATCTATTCATTGTTTTACTTAATAATGGGAGAAAGGATGTAAATTGAGATCTTCAGCTCAGAAAAATCAATGCTTAGAGTAAACAGACTCTTACCAGAAAATTCATGGTCCTATAGTTGTTTATTTTCTTTAGGCTATTGAAATTACACAAGCTCAGAATCGAATCTAAACGAAATATTATTAATAATCTCGAAAACTACCAATAGCATCTTGCCAGATATTGCATATTACCCATAGTTCAAACTAACCAAAATCTTTAAACAGTCCAGAAAATCTCTGACTAGATAACCTGCAATATGTCATTTATATAAACATGTCATTTATATAAACGTAGACGAAAACATGTTTATTAACTAATAAGTACTAATGTAGAATTGGTGTAAGCCACAAAACCTGTTTTGGATTCACATATTCTAGAACCAGGGTGTACCATACACAGGAAAAGATTTGTGGCCTACCGACTTGCCCTTGCATTCATTGTTCAGCTCACAGGCAATCCCAGTGTCACACAAACTGTTGCAGTATGCATCAATTACAAGTATCATTTATATTACAATTAAGTACTTATATATTCATTAAAATCTTCTAATGAGAAGGATATAGAAAATGCCTATAATATAAGCTTTGTTGTCTACTTCTTGGAATTTAGTTTTGAGAGATCAGAAGATCCTCCGCCTGGTTATGGATTTTGCTCGCCTTGAACCACTAACTTCATCGGCAACATTTTCTACTATATCTTTATTTGTTTCCTCTGAAATTGCTTTAAAGATGTAAACCTGTAGAAATCACCATGCACAGACCAGCACAATTAGGTATTCCACATATTGAAGTACCAACTAAGTAGAGCATATGATATGAAACTTTTTATAGGAACGAATATATATACACATAAGAAAAATGTTTCCTATTCTCCGTAACAAACTCGCTAGCTAAAAGAATCAGATTTCATATCTAGGATCTGTATAAATCATTTTTTATCTGTATGATAATTGCTTTTACAAGCAACATAGAAAATAAAGTGTGAAGCATATAACAAATATTCAACTTATTCCCATTAACTTTACTTCTTCCCATCAGCTTATAACAAAATTAAAGTGATGATGTTACACATTCTGGTTGGACGTTCTGTTTGTTGATTTTGATAACGATGTTACTTGAACTAGTAAATTATAACAAAATTTCCATACAAAGCATTGAAATTAAGATAAATTGTGCAGAAGGCACATGGTTTATTAAAATTGTAAAATGAGAACTAAAACACCCAAAGGAAAGGTGTTTTCAAAACAAACACCAAAAGAATAGGTGTTTCTCGACTTCAAAGATTAACAAATAAAACGGGGGAGATTAACAAATAAAACAGAAGATCAAAAAACTGTCCAACAATTAGAAATTTTTTGGTGGAAAACGCCTAAAGGTAAGGTATTTCATGTGTAAAAACATCTAATTGTAGGGTGTTTCTGTTGGGAAAGAAGCGCGGAAACCTTTCTCCAAACCAGAGAGTACCCAAAGTTGATCTCCTCCTCCGAAACGGCCTCCAATCCTTCTTCTTCTTCTTCCCAAAGTTGCAATGCACTATTGCCTCATTTTTCCTCTTCCTTGAGATGATATGTTATGTATTCTCTATTGATCCTTGGAATTAGGGTTAGGAAAACCTAATATATAACCCCTAATCCCGTAGTTAATCCTGGACCGTAGGATACGATCCAACGGTGAATAAAACACCCCTGAAATTTTGTTCAGCCCGCCAACCGAACTCGGACCGACTTCGGTTTGGAGGTTCTGGAACACCACACCGAGTTCGCCCCGACTTCGATTTTCAGGTTCTGGAACACCAACAGAACTCGGACCGAGTTCGGCCCGAACTGTCTCCCCATATACAGCAGACTGCTCCTTCCCTCCCGAGTTTTTTTGACCTCTCGAATGGCTCTCGTCACCTCCCCGAGCTTCTCTGACCACAGACGGCGCTCGTCGCACTCCGGGGTGTTCTCCACATAGGTTGGGAACCCCACCCACTCCAACAAATCTCCCCCCCTTCACAACTATGTGGAGGGGATCGTCATCCCGACGATCTGCCTGCAGTACTCAAACTTTCCTTTGGAAGAATCTTTGTGAACATATCTGCTCCGTTATCGTCTGTATGAACATTCTCAAGCGCCGCTTCCTTCTTCTCAACAGCATCCCGTATCCAATGATACCGGGTCTCAATGTGCTTGGACCGGCTATGAAATGTCTGGTTCTTCACAAGGTGAATAGTAGTCTGACTATCGCAAAGCAAAGGATACTGCTCCTGCTTTAGCCCAATTTTCTGCAACAGCTTCATCCACAACAACTCCTTGCAAGTCTCCGTCGCAGCAATGTACTCTGCCTCCGTCGTCGACAAGGCAACAGCCGAAACACACTTCTGCAAACACGACTGCCACGACACTGCTCCACCAACAAACATCATCACATAGCCCGAAGTCGATGGCCTTGTGTCTACATCTCCAGCCATATCAGCGTCGATATATCCAACCAGCTTCGGTTCGTCACCACCAAATGAAAGTCTCCAATCGGCAGTGCCCTGAAGATATCTTAGAATCCACTTGACCCCACTCCAATATACCCTTTCAGGATTGGAAGTGTACCTGCTAACTGTGCCGACTGCGTGAGCAATGTCTGGCCTCGTACATAACATAGCATACATGAAACTTTCCACGACCGAGGCATATGGAACCCGCTCCATATCTTCCTTCTCGTCCTCGGTAGATGGACAATGCTCCTCAGTGAACTTAAAGTGAGCCGCAAGGGGGTTACTCACTTTCTTCGACCCGTCCATCCCGAAACGCTGAAGTACCCAGTGAATGTACTTCTTTTGGGACAAGTGTAGCAGCTTGGACTCTCTCTCTCGACTGATCTCCATCCCAAGAATAGTCTTCGCTGTGCCTAAATCCTTCTTAGAGAAGACCGCACCCAGTTGGCGCTTCAACTCTGCTATCCTGGTAGCATTCCGACCCACCAACAACATGTCATCAACATAAAGCAACAAAATGATGAAATCATCCTCGGCGAAGTACCTCACACAAACACAATGATCTGATGTCGTCCGTGCATAGCCATGCTCCCCCATAAATGACTCGAACTTCCTGTACCACTGCCTCGGAGCCTGTTTCAGACCATACAAGCTCTTCCTCAACCGGCAGACCAAATGTGACTTGTCCTTCTCACAGAATCCCCCTGGCTGCTCCATATACAACTCCTCAAGATCACCGTGGAGGAATGCCGTCTTCACGTCCATTTGCTCGACCTCCAAGTCAAAACTGGCTGACAAAGCTAGCACCACCCGAATAGACGACTGCTTGACGACTGGCAAAAATATCTCATCATAATCTACGCCGTTCCGCTGACCGTAGCTTTAACTACCAGCCTCGCTTTGTATCGAGGATGAGTAGCTTTATTTGTCTGCTTCACTCTGAACATCCATCGATTTTTCAAAGCCTTCTTGCCCTTTGGCAACCGCATCAGATCATAAGTAGAGTTGACCTCCAAGGAACTCATTTCCTCCTGCATGGCCTCCATCCACTCCTGCCTGTGTTCGTCTTCCATAGCCTCTGCAAAACTTTCGGGTTCTCCCCCGTCAGTCAGTAGCACATACTCACCCGGTGAGTATCTCGTATATGGTCGACGCTCTCTATCGCTTCTCCTCAACGGAACCACTGGTGCTGGCTATATATCTACAGCCTCCTCCCCTCCAGGAACTATCTCCTAGCATGCTCATCCTCCTGAGGGTCACCCTGACCACCATCAACAGGCTGATGATCAAGGTTGGGAGCAACTCCATGTACTGGCAACCCCATAACTGGATCCTCTGCGATGTCTTCTGAAAACTGCTCGAAGCGAAATGACTCTAACTCAGGCAATTCCTCAGCCTCAGATGACATCTCAAAATCCTGAGTGTTGGTCATGGTCTGATCATCGACGAATACCACGTCTCTGCTTCTGTAGAGCTTTCTTCCCACTGGATCGTAGAGTCTATAGCCAAACTCATCCCGACCGTAGCCGACAAAGACGCACCGCCTCGTCTTTCGCTCAAGTTTGGATCTCTCGTCCTTCGGTACATGCACGAAGTGTAAACCCCCTGAATTTTCAGAATTTTTAAAACTAGGATTTTTCACAATTTTTTGGAATTTTCTGGGAATTTTCTGTAATTAAAATCAAGGTTTTAATTATTAAATGATTTTTAGTTGTTAATAAACAATATTAAAATATCATGGAAATAATATTTTTGGATGTAAAATGAAAAACTGGACTTAGGGTAATTTTTCTGGATTTTTCTGGACCTCAGACCTATTTTTAAATGCCTAAAAACTATTTTAAATAATTAATTAATTAATTAATTAATTAATTAAATGATTTTATTATACTTATTATTTTTTTTTTTTCTGTTTTGGGCCGGCCCGCCCCAGTGAACCGGCCCAACAGCCCAGCCGGCCCAGCCCCAACCATTACCGGGTCGGGTCGGGTCAGACAACCCGACCCGCTAGCCGCCCGCACCCGCCGACCCGTTTCTCCCCAGCACCCCCACGACCCCGCCTGACCCGCTCCCCGCTCCGCTCCCGCCGGCCGCGCCGCCCGCCGCTCCACCCGGCTCGCCCCGCCCTCCGCGGCCACGACCCCCTCGCCCCCGCCTTGGCCGGCCCCTCTCCCCTATATAAACCCTGCAACCCCCCCTCCGGCCAACACACCCGACCACCGACCACCGCCTCGACGCCGGCCGACCCCGCCGCCTTGCCCCCCGACCTCGCTGCCGCAGTTCCCCTCGACCCTCGCGGCACCACCGCACCAGCGACCTCCAGCCGCCTCTCCATCCCACGACAGCAGCAGCAGCCGCCGTCCCCGGCGCCGCCCCGCTCCGCCGTGCCTCCGCCCGGCCTCGCCTCGGCGTCCCCTACCTCCTCCGGCCAGCACAGCGCCGCTCAGCCCCGCCGGCGGCCATCGCCTGAACCCTAACCCTATTCCCAATTCTCGTATCGTGTCGGACACGACACGGACACGGCTTTTTCCCAATTTTCGGGTCCTGTTCAGGTACTCATATATTTCTCCTCGCTGTCCCGTTTTCAATTCCGTAAATTGCGTTGTGAAGCCTGTATGACCATCCCGGTGCCCGGACAAACCGTTCGGGACATCGCGTCCTATGGTGATCGCACACCGCGATCCAAAAACAGAAAAAAACATCGACCCTGTTTCATCCCGGAACTGAGTACGCCCCGCCAAACGGGACGACTTGGTCGCGCGCGGTCTCCACAGATACGTGCGCACCGTCGATACGGACGTGTGAGATTTCGCAGAAGCTGATTCGGGCGTGCGTGCACACCGAAATCAACGCGTATCCGCGGACATCGCCCCGTATCCGACTTTTCTGCAATTCGCCCTAACTTCTTGTACACTCGTCGGATCGAGACGAAACTTGCGCCATCGGACTCGTAGTGATACGCTGGTCCTGTGGGTCAAGTTTGGTTCGATTCTGAGAAGGTTGACGAAATCGCGTGTCGTGGGCCCCACAGGCCCCGCTCGACGGACGATTTTGTGATCGGCTCATCGGAATTCAATTCTGAAAGTTCCGTTGGGTTCGTATCAGCGTTCCTGACCTGTTGACACTAAGTTGGTGAATTTGGAGACCGTTGACCCGGACACGTTTTTCGGTGCAAAGCGGGCCCACCGGCGGACCCCGTTTTGACCCGAAACTGTCGTTTTTGCCCTTGTCTCCAAATTGGACCCAAGGACAGGCATTTCTAGCTATTTGATATCTGCTGAGCATGATGGTAATGTTTATTTCAGCATCTGGACACATTTCTGGAAACTTCTCCGAGATACAACTATAATTGGATCCAAACAACAGGCAAGTACCTGCTCTTCAAGTTTAAATCTTTATATTATGATAATTAATTTCCTGCTCTACTAGTACCCTTGATGATTACACGTAGTATTAGAACACTGGATTTCATGTCTTGAATACTGGTTTTTCATGTCTTGCTTTCGTGTCGGGTGGGAGAATACTAGAAGGCATGTAGTTTACCCTTCCCCCTACCGTGTTTAATAGCTGTTGGTGCGCGACTGTACCCTCAGCCGGATCTCGATTATTCATGTTTAATAGCCGTCTATGACGGCCGGATTAGCCTTATAAACCCCTACATGCCAACTATGTATTCTAAAATAAACACAAGTTCACACACATAGCTTCTTGTCTTGTTATAGTTCTTGTTGGCTGTTGTAGTTTCATTTCCTGTCTCATATTACTCCTGCTTTCTCATATTCCTGTTTATAGCATTAACTCTTAGTTATTGTTGTTTCTTTTATGCATATTCTCAATATGTTACACAATCAGTTTCTGTTTCCCATTGTAATAAATGTTTAGTTTAATCTTGTTGTGCATTGTGTACTTTGCTCCTTTCCTGACTGGATCCGTTGATTTAGGCGATGATGAGGACCTTGCACCTACCTATTATGGCCACTATGAGTTAGCAGGTGACCCATATGAGGAGCCAGTTCCCACCCAGGAGGCTACTTCTGCAGAGTAGTTAGCAGTAGCTACTTATTTATTTCCTTTCAGCATATACTCGAGTTTGTCCCCGATTTATCTTCTGGCTTTGTATTAACTATGGATCTGTTGTCAAAATTTGTTTTATAAAAGTTAGCATTCCTACTTCCTGTTATTTTTCTTGTCTATTTTTTGTGGATGAGATAGATTTAAAATTACTTGTGAGTAAGACCTAGACAGCGTACTACCGCCGACACTGCGGCGTAGGCTGGACGTGCCCACGTACTCGTGTCCGAATTTTCGGGTGCGGGTCGTGACACGAAGGCCTTACAACCAAACACTCGCAGGTGATTATATGCTGGCTCTTTGTCGTACCATACTTTGTCAGGCACATCAACCTACAAAGGAGCACTAGAAGATAAATTAATAACATAAGCAGCTGTGTAAAGTGCCTCACCCCAATAGCTGCCTGGCAAGTTTGCTTCTGACAGCAAATATCACACCCTCTCCATTAGCGTCATGTCCATCCGTTCCGCTACACCGTCGAGCTACGGTATCTTTGGTGGAGTCTTCTGGTGTCGTATCCCTTACTCTCTGCAATAAGTATCAAAGGGACCGATATACTCGCCGCCATTGTCCGACCGAACAAAAAGCAACTTCTTGCCCGTATCCCTTTCAACAGAGGCCTGAAACTACTTGAAAGTGGGCAGCACCTGATCTTTGGTCTTTAAGGTATAGACCCAAACCTTTCTGGAACATTCATCAATAAATATTACAAAATAAGTAGCACCACCAATGGATTTTACCTTCATAGGACCGCAGACATCCGAGCGAATCAACACGAGTAACGCCGACTTCTTTGAACTTTTGTGACTTTAGAAAGACATCATATTTTGCTTTTCCGCCAAACAATGCATGCACGTGCACTTCTCCAACTTTGTAGACTTTAGCCCTGGAATCACCTTCATGTTCTCCAAGTAGCTCATCCCCTTCTCGCTCATATGACTGAGCCGCCTGCGCCACAACTCAGTAGACGCATCAGTAGCTGCGTTAACCTCATGTGCCCCATGTGCGCTCTCTTCCATATAGTAGAGTCCGGACCTCTTGCTTCCTCTGACAATCACCATCGAACTACTGGAAAGCTTCCACTGACTCTTCCCGGAGAGACAGAAGAAACCCTCGTCATCCAACCTTCCAACCGACACAAGGTTAAAACGGATATCAGGGACATGACGGGCATCTTTGAGAATAAGAACTGCACCAGTCTTTGTCCTCAAATGCACTTCTCCAATGGCAACCGCTTTTGACACATCTCCATTGGCCATCTTCAACACTCCACAGTCGCATCTTCTGTAAGTAGCAAATAGTGCTCTGTTGTGAGATACGTGCGCTGAAGCACCTGAGTCCACCAGCCAAGAGTTTTCATCATAGGCGAGGTTCATAACTACCTCATCACCTACAATGATCGCGTCGCCTCCATGTGTCGAGGCCGCCGCTGTAGTGTTCTCACTTTGCTTCCCCTTGTCGCCCTTCTTCTCTCTTCCAAGCGAAACAGTTCCGCTTGATATGGCTCTTCTTGCCACAATGGTAACATTCTGAGTCCTCGTACCGACCCTTGAACCTTTTTCCTTCTTTTGTCTCTGCCACCGCTTGGATCCCTGCTTTTACCCCTTCCGCGGCTCTCTGAAACAAGTGCCTCTGAGTTGGATGTGGATAAAGTGTCATGAGAACGTCTTCGCATCTCTTCATTCAGTACCCCGCTCTTGGCAAACTCCAGATTGACCACGCCTTCCGGAGCAGAAGCGATCATAGACACTCGTACAGTCTCCCAGAGTCTGGCAATATACACAGCAGCCATAGTCCCTGAACCTCGTCGTCGAACTTGACTCCCATCGAGGATAGCTGGTCAACCACGTCCTGGAACTCACTCAAGTGATCCGTAATAGATGTCTCATCTTTGTACCGCAGACCCATCATCATCCGGATCAGGAATAATTTATTTACCCTGATCTTCTTCGCATACAAAGATTCCAGCTTATCCCACAGTGTCCTCGCGTGCTCAATACTGGCAACGTGGTTGTATATGTTCTCGTCAACGAACTGCCTGATGTACCCACACACCTGTATATGTTCGAAATTCCAGTCCTCTTCGAATTTGTCACTGAGCCTCTCGGAAGCAAATACCGGCAGATGCAGCTTCTTAACAAATAGCAGATCCTTCATCTTGCTCCTCCAGTAGTGAAAGTTGGTACCGTTCAGGTTTACCATACGCACCGACTTCGCGTCCATCTCTCCTCCCTGGTTTACCTGTCAACTCCTGACACCTTTCTGAAATTCCAGAACCTGGCTCTAATACCACTTTGTTGGGAAAGAAGTGCGAAAACCTTCCCCCAAACCAGAGAGTACCCAAAGTTGATCTCCTCCTCCGAAAATGCCTACAATCCTTCTTTCTTTTTTCCAAAGTTGCAATGGCACTCTTCCCTCCTTTTTTCTCTTCCGTGAGATGATACATTATGTATCCTCTATTGATCCTTGGAATTAGGGTTAGGAAAACCTAATATATATCCACTAATCTCGCAGCTAATCCTGGACCGTAGGATGCGATCCAACGGTGTATAAAACACCCCTGAAATTTCGATCAGTCCGCCGACCGAACTCGGACCGACTTTGGTTTGGAGGTTCTGGAACACCACACCGAGTTCGGCCCGACTTCGGTTTTGAAGTTCTGGAACACCACTCCTGTACAGCAGACTGCTCCTTCTTCCCTCCCGAGTTTCTTCGACCTCTCGAATGGCTCTCGTCACCTCCCCGAGCTTCTCTGACCGCAGACGGTGCTCGTCGCACTTCGGGATGTTCTCCACATAGGTTGGGAACCCCACCCACTCCAACAGTTTTTTTGACTTTTTTTTATTTTTTTATTTTTTTTAATCATATTTTTTTCAGATTCAAGAAAAACACCAAATGGTCCGGCTATGTGATTCTCATTTTGCAAAATTCATGAACTTTGGACTCTTTGCACAATTTAAATAAAGTTTAATGCTCACAACGAAAATTTCCAAAATTATAATCATAAGAGGCGAAGAATTGACAATAGCATTAAAATCACTGGAACTAGACTAAAATATGGAGTATAAGTAGGTACACTGTTTAGAATGGCAAAACAAAGCTGTGATTTCCATGTTTAAAAGTTGGAGAGGAATTTTTGAAAGGCAAAGTGATTCTGTTCTAGTATCTACTCTACAATTATATTTGCTACGGAGAAGACTACAGAGTTCCGTAACTGCTTAAGACCAGATAACGAGCCAAAGATACTTACAATCTTGAAGGATTTGCATACCGGCTTAGCAATAGTTCGAGATCCAAGAAAATTGGCATAATATTAATAATGATACTGTTAGAGTTAATAATGATACTGTTAGAGTTAATCCTGTTGAGGACGTTGAAGCGGTTGTTATTTGGATTTCAATAAATCTCTAGTCTTTAGAAATTTTGTTATTTGTTTTATGCCGTTGATTTGTTTTGAGTTGTTATCACTTAGTTAGTATACGGTTAGATGATGCTACTTTTATGTATTCTGTTAGAGTTGTAAATGGCTATTTAAAGGCCAAGTTGAGGTTGAACATTATATAAATTATTCATTCCAAGAATCAAATACTCCTCTCATCTTACATTTGGTATCAGAGCTATGGCAACCAACGAGGAGCAAAGCCCCACGACGCCGACATCTATGAAAGAGACCTCATTCACCTTCAAGTACCCCATGCTGACACGGACCAACTACACGGATTGGACTCTCTTAATGAGAGTCAACATGCAGGCGCAAGGCCTGTGGGAGGCGATCGAACCCGGAAAAGCCGACTACCGTGACGACAGGATGGCCATGTCCGTCATACTCCGTACCGTACCGCCAGAGATGCTGCGGACACTGGCAGTGAAAGACACTGCCAAGGAAGCATGGGACGCTGTGAAGATGAAGCGGATGGGGGTCGAGCGCGTGCGCGAGGCCAAGGCGCAGAAATTGCGGCTCACGGGACTTCGCGATGCGGCTCACGGGACTCGTCAGCGACCTGCAATTACACGGTGACGAAATGGACGACGAGAAGGTAGTTAAAAAAATTCTTCGAGTCGTTCCATCCAAGTACACGCAAGTCGCCATCGCCATTGAGACTTTAGTGGATCTCAAGACGCTATCAATTGAAGAGCTTACCGGTCGCCTTCTAGCCGTCGAGGAGTGGTACGATCTTCGCAGCAACTCCGGCGACACAAGTAGCCACCTTCTCCTCTCCGAAGAGGAGTGGCTCGCTCGCACGAAGCAGAGGAAGGAAGGCGAGGCCTACTTCGATGGTGGCAAAAGTTGTGGTCGCGAGCGAGGCAAGCCAAGAGATCGTGGCCGCGGCAACACGAACTACGACAACGGCAACGCGTCCGGTGGCACGCGCGACAAGAAGGGTAAGTGCCACAATTATGGCATCTACGGCCACTGGGCTAAGGACTGCCGCAAGTCGAAGCGCGATGAGCGCGCCAATCTGACGCAAGTCGACGACGATGAGCCTGCACTGCTGATGGCGCAGGAGTACACGCTCGCCGAGACCACCGTGGGCACGACCAACAACGTCGTACTTGACGAGGTGCACGCTCAGGTGCATTTGGGCCGTGAGGACGACCACAGCGGCGAAGCATGGTACCTCGACACCGGCGCCAGCAACCACGTGACGGGCTGCAAGGAGGTCTTCGCTGAGCTGGACACTAGAGTCACGGTCTCCATCAAGTTTGGGGACGGATCTATCGTCGACATCCGAGGGCGTGGCACGGTGATGTTTACGTGCCAGAACGGCGAGCATCGCGCCCTCACCGGCGTCAACTTCATCCTGAAGCTATGAAGCAATATCATCAGCCTTGGGCCGCTCGATGAGAACGGCTGCCAAGTCTTGATCGAAGGCAACGTGCTCTCGATTCGAGATCGTCAGCAATGCCTCCTCGCCAAGGTAAAACGTGCCCAAAACCGACTGTGCATTCTCTTGATATTGTACAACCAGTGTGTTTAGCAGCACGACTCAATAACGATGCATGGCGGCGGCATGCACGGTTCGGCCACCTCAACTTCGAAGCACTCAGGAAGTTAGCTTGCCGCAACACGATGCATGGGCTAACACAGATCAAACATGTCAATCAAATTTGCGATAGTTGCCTTGCCGGGAAGCAGCGCTGCATGTCATTTCCACAGGAGACCAAGTACCGTGCCGACAACCTGCTAGATCTCGTTCACGGTGATATCTGCGGACCGATCACACCGGTGACACCCGGTGGTAAGCGCTACTTCTTGCTCCTCGTCAACGATTTCAGCCGCTACATGTGTTTGACGCTACTGGGTTCGAAGGATGAAGAGCCGACAGCCATTAAACACTTTTAAGCCCATGTCGAGGTGAAGACAGGACGCAAACTGCGCATGCTCCGTACTGATCGTGGGGGCGAGTTCGCATCCGTCGCATTTGGCGAGTATTGCGCAGGCCTCGGCATCAAACGGCAACTCACAACGCCGTACTCACCACAGCATAACGGCATCGTTGATCGCCGGAACCAGACAGTCGTCGCGATGGCGCGTAGTCTTCTGAAGGCAAAGGATATGCCCAGGAAGTTCTGGGGCGAGACTCACGACGGCCGTCTACATCCTCAATCGCTCATCGACACGGAGCGTCAACGGCAAGACGCCGTACGAGGCATGGCACGGACACAAGCCAAGCGTGTACTTCCTTCGCACCTTCGGCTGTATCGCACACGTCAAGGTGGTCAAGCCGAACTTACAGAAGCTAGAAGATCGCTGCAAGCACATGGTCTTCATCGGCTACGAGGCCGGCACAAGGAGTACCGGGTATACGTCCCCGCCGCCAAGCGCGTGCACGTCACACGCGACGTTGTCTTCGACGAGGAAGCCAAGTGGGACTGGGGCGTGCAAGACAACGTAGGTGAGACATTTACTGTTGAGTATACTATACCACATGTTGAATACGCAGGCACGCCGGTGCACGGTGGTGGCGATCCATCAACACCAGTGGCACCCAGTCCAGGGCCGTTGACACCGACATCCGGGGCAGAAACATCCGACTCGATGGTACAACGTGGAGTGGAATTTGTCTCGCCACCCACCAACGCCTCGGCCATGCTCGATGCCGATGATGACGGGTCGTGCAGGTACAGGACCTTGACGAGCTTGCTTGACACTACCACCGTCCGCGAGCTCGATGTCGACGAGCTGCTCCTCATGGTTGACGAGGAACCTACCACTTTCTTTGAAGCCAAGAAACACAGATGTTGGCGCCAAGCGATGCTCGAGGAGATGAACTCCATTGAGGAGAACCGTACATGGCACCTCGTAGAACTCCCACCCGGCCACCGTCCGATCGGTTTGAGGTGGGTCTACAAGCTCAAGAAGGACGAGCACGACGCCGTCCTCAAGCACAAGGCGCAGCTCGTAGCAAAAGGCTATGTGCAAAGGCAAGGAGTGGACTTCGAGGAAGTGTTCGCGTCGGTTACTCGCCTCGAGTCCGTTCGTTTATTAATTGTACTCGCCGCGCATGAGGGGTAGGCGGTGCCCCACATGGACGTAAAGACGGCGTTCCTCAACGGCGACCTCAAGGAGGAGGTGTACGTCGCCCAACCTCCCGGCTTTGTTATCGAAGGACAGGAGCACAAAGTGCTGAAACTTGACAAGGCACTGTACGGGCTGCGGCAAGCACCGAGGGCTTGGAACACCAAGCTTGACAGTTGCCTACTGTCACTTGGTTTCCACCGGAGTGCACATGAGCACGCTGTGTATACACGCGACAAAGGTCCAGCTCGCTTACTTGTGGGTGTGTACGTCGACGATCTCATCATCACCGGAACGGACCCACAAGATATTGCCAAGTTCAAGGAGGAGATGAAGGCCTTGTTCAAAATGAGTGACTTGGGATTGCTCACTTTCTACCTCGGCATCAAGGTGCAGTAGTCCAATGGCTTCATCACCCTCAGTCAGAAGACATATGCGCTCAAAATCTTGGAGAAGAGTGGCATGGTGGATTGCAACTCGTGCCACGTCCCTATGGAACCAAGGTTCAAGCTAAGCAAGGTGAGCTCAGTACCTCCGACTGACGCCACATCCTACAGGAGCATCGTCGGAAGCCTCCGGTACTTGTTGCACACGCGCTAGACATCTCGTACGCGGTGGGCTACGTGAGTCGGTTCATGGAGAACCCGACCACCGAACACCTTGCTGTGGGTGAGGGATGAACACCTTGCTGTGGTTATAAGTGTTAAGTGTTGATTGTGTGTCTGTGTATGCTTGAGTGGGTGAGGGATGGAACTCGACAGCAACAGCACTGTGTGCAGAGGTTCCATACCTGAAGCTGCACACCTGCCTGTCTGAAGAAGCACACCTGAAACTCGACAGCAACAGCACTGTGTGCAGAGGTTCCATACCTGAAGCTGCACACCTGCATGTCTGAAGAAGCACACCTGAAACTCGACAGCAACAGCACTGAAGCTGCACACTCCATACCTGAAGTTGCACACCTGCCTGTCTGAAGAAGCACACCTGAAACTCGACAGCAACAGCACTGTGTGCAGAGGTTCCATACCTGAAGCTGCACACCTGCCTGTCTGAATGGCACACTGCAGAAACTCGACACACAGTCATAGATCAGTCACTGTGTATATTACACACAGTGAGAACAGCAGCTACAATCAGAGGCTACACTTGGAAGAGTTGTATCAGTGTGCACCAATAGGGAACACTGCAGAGCAGTTTGCATGTGCAGCTGAAATGATCAGCTCGTGCACTGCACAGTGCAACTCGGGCAGAGGATAACTCTAACAGCAAGTGCAGTCTGTACAGTGTAAAACCCCTTCCTAGAAAATCGTATATACCCTTTATTTATTTATTATTAATTAAATTGTAGTAATTAGGTCCAAACAGGAGAAATAGATTTTTAATAATTTTTATGTTAGGTGTTCGGTCACTTAGATGATTTATGGGACCATCAGGATTTTTTCGGAATTTATTTCATGTAGGAGACCCCTTGAGCTGTTGCTAGCCTAACGATGTGCATACCCTATTTTATAAAAATTTTTATGAGTATATATATAATATATATGTATATACAAATATATATATATGTATATATATATTTATAAAGAAAAGAAAAGAAAGAATTAAATAAGTATATTAATAATAATACTAAGTATAATGCTAATAATAATAATAATAACACTATACTACTATTCCGTAGCAAATATCTCCAGACCTACTTAGCAACTTCCATCCCCTTGAAATTTGCTCCAGCAACTCATTTGCTAAGACCCCATCCCTTCGTTGCTTGTTAACCCCGACCCTTCAGTGGACCCGATTCCCCCTTTATCCGATCCAACCCCCTCTCTCTTAATATATAATATATATATATATATAATAGCTCTCTAAAACCCTAACCTAAAAACTCCAGACTTCTTCTTCCCATCTAGAGTCGTCACCGCAACCAGAGAAGCCCCCCAAGCCATCCAACCATCCCGTCGACGCCGACCTCGCGAACTGCAGTCTCCCACTCGAGGCACCTTCGCTCCGACGTGTTTTTCCGTTGACTCGCTCATCCAAACGCTGTTCCGTTTTCATAGGTATGATCTTTCCTCAACCCTCTCCAATATTTGTTTTATAGTCAACCTCGGAAAACGTGTGCCCCTAGGTGAAAAACAGCGCCCAAGTCAGCGCGAGCAGACAGAATTCTGCAATCGCAGAATTCCAGAATGACCACCCATATTGCCGAGTTCGTATCTCCCACCACAGAGATCCGAATTCGGTGATTCTTTTTGATACCTATAGATTACATGACCTAGTTTATTTTCTGTATTATAACTTTGTGCTATTAGTCGCTGTGGACAAAAATATATTCGTCACAAAACTGCGCGCACCCACTTTTTCCGGTTTTCCAAAAGTTGGAGATCGGAGCGCGCCCCGCCAAACAGGACCGCCCCGCCGTGTGCCAAGTGTACCAAATGGTGCACATAGCATAACGGGACACGTGAAAATTCGTGGGGACTGATTCGGACGCGTGTGCGCGCCGGAATCAGGCCGTATCCGCGGACACATCCCGTGTCGCCACTTTTGTGGAACTCGCGAGTATTTTGTGCACGCTTGTCAGATTGCGACGAAACTTGCGCCACTGGACTCGTGGTAACGCGCTGGTCCTGTGACCCAATTTTCACGCATTTCTGAGACGGTTGACCAGATCGCCAATTGGCGGGCCCCACAGTTGACTTTTTGGACCAAATTTTGTTCGGCTCATCGGAATCCAAATTTGGACATACCATTGAGTTCGTATTGACATCTAGAGTTGTTTGACCCATAGTTTGTCCCATTTAGAGACTGTTACCCTCGGCACGCTTTTCGGTGCAAAGTGGGCCACACATGGACCCCACTTTTGCCCGAAATTACGGTTTTGCCCCTGTGTCCAAATTGGACGAAAGGGAAGTGCTTTCTAGCTATTTTGCTTATTTTGGGAATGTTGGCGATATTTATTTCAGCATCCGGAGACATTTGTTCTGTGGCCATAGCTTCTGGTCCTGTGTATTGGACATCTGGACGTGACATTTTGCAATTTCTTGCCAGGCAAGTATACCTTGCCATTGTACTGTTATTTACATTCCATATGTTACATGCATCTTTATTTTCTGCCCTTAGTTCATATATTTTAATTGTTATATAAAATGCTCGCGACGGTGACGTCGCGATATGTTTTTACTTATGTATTGCATTGACCCTGTACATGAGACTACCCCATTATCATATAGTATCATTAGGTTCATTTGGCCGTGACACATATTTTTACACGAGTTGTGAGTCTCATATAGATCACGGACGCATGTATTGACTGATCATCGGTACGTATGGGCCGTGCGTTAGGGATAACTGCTGTTAGAAACTTTGCATGCTAGTAGACTTGGCAGTTATTAGAGGTCCAGGGACATAGCTTATTATAGTACGGTGGTCCCATCCTTGTACTTGTTTGGTTGCACGATTGGGCTAGGGTACTAAGAATAGGCTATGGACCAAATCGTGTCATGGATGTGACATGCTTAGAGCATGGGGTGGGGAGAACAACAAGTACCGCATTTGAGCTCCTTTGCACTTTTTCTGTGACGCCCGGATTCTCCGCTGGAGATACGGGTGGTGATGACCCATATATATACATTGGCGGGCCTCCGCCGTTCAAAAGACGACGTGCCTTTGGGCCCCTGGATCTTCAAAAGAGAACCATGCCAAATCCCAGTTTTCAGCCAGATAGCTCACTTGTGGGGAAAGTTGTTCTTAACTGCATTCACTTTAGACGGTTAGGCGACCCCTTTGGATATTTATTTCAGTACTTTATTGGCATGTGTTTAAGTATACTTGTTATGTCCCTCTGAGGACCTGGTCCGCTGCCAGGTGTACCTGTTCTTGAGTATTTGCAGGAGCACAGATTTGGGAGGATATAGAAGCTTCGTGGATGTCTTCTCTTCGAGCCGTGATTGGTAGAGGGTACTTATATTGTTTGAGTGAGTTGTACTTATATTGTATTTACTTCCATTTGAGTTGGTAGTGAATTTGTTTCCATCCAACTATCATTCTTTATATACTTCTTGTTGAGATCTAGTTTCATAGATACTGGTTATTTATTTCTATATGATTTTGGTGGATGAGATTTAGATTTTACCCTGTGACTTGTATCACATTTTTACCACTTGTGGATTTGATATTCATAATACAGCGTACGTATGGATTTGGTTTCTATATATTGGAGTTGCCATATCCATGCGGCTGGCATGATTACGTGTCCTAGTCCTACGTATTTTTGGGACTGGGGCGTGACATGTTTTTGTGGTGGCCCATGCAGGTCAAGAGCATATTGTCTCGGTTACGTTACTGTGCCGAGCAAGCCTGCACCTAGGACTAGAATATAGGATCTCATTCACATTGACTATGATTCATCTTCCTCCTATCTGTTCTATTTGAACAATTGTATCTTGCTTGATTCCTGTACTTCCCTAATAATTCTTTAAGTATAGCCTTCTCCTAGAATATAGAAGTTCCTGTTGTTA
Source organism: Iris macrosiphon (assembly GCA_036927795.1). Classification (NCBI taxonomy): domain Eukaryota; kingdom Viridiplantae; phylum Streptophyta; class Magnoliopsida; order Asparagales; family Iridaceae; genus Iris; species Iris macrosiphon. The sequence goes on from JAYESA010000153.1 coordinate 266,682, forward strand.
GATGATAATTAGAGTAGCACACCTATTTAGAATACAACGAGAATATAGAGACACCACTAAGTTTAGAATATCTAGTAAACCCTAGAATTTCTTACCTTTAGAATTGGTTTACCACTACCCGGATGTATTATGAGGACTTGAGAGTAGTATAGACACTACTAGAGTTAGTTAGAAGGTTACCATATTGTTTGCCCCTAGCATTGAGGAACCCATAGAAAACCAAAACTTAATATTTGGACTGAACCTAACCTTCATAGTTAGATGATATTGGAACTATAAACTTATATCATTATCTTGTTATTAGTAGACAGCACCCTAGGAAGCCTAGAGGAATGTAATCAACACTTTTCCCTTGATCATATCCCGAACATAGCAACTAACACCCCACTCCCCTTAGAGAACCATGATGCTATCCAGAGCCCTCTATCTTTATTTTATATATTGTTTCCCTGCGACCATAGCGCTCGCTATTTTGCGACGGCTAATTACGTTTTTTCTCTTCATCTTTCAACTCGTGCCATCTGACACTTCGGATAGTAGGCCAAGTAATTTTATTCTTTGTTAAGGGCTCATAGTTTGCTAGGCTTATAGTTGTAGCCTTGAGTGTGAAATTTTTATGCTTGGTAGTTAGAACTTGATAAGTTTAAGTTGTTTTGTAGATTGTGACCAATGATTAACCCTTAGCTTTTAAATCGTGTAATTTGTACCCTCACCTCGATACAAGTTAGACCTTTCCCCCTTAACGGCCAGTAACTTTTCTATCCCTACGGTTGACACTTGTTCTATAAGCACTATGACTAAGACTTAGGATGACCATTACCTACATAAAAAGGATACCCTAATCAATACCAAGATTTTTCCTCATATACCCTAATAGAGAGTTTCTGTTTTATTTACATGTGCAAGATTATTGTGTAGGACCCTCTTAAGACTGTCACCGTATTAGTTAATTCTTATAAGTTGGGTAGTATACCTCACCACCTAGTATCATATAGCTCTTGTGATCCATTGATGAAGTGTAACTGAATGGCAGTAATTGTATGCTAACATAAGATGATAGTGTTTATCCAGACTATAGAACTTAGAGGCTCATACCCCTACTTTGTCGACTATCGACTTAGACAAGGAATTAATATGATAACTGTAGAGATTGTAGTCTTTTGTTATTGTTGCTTATGTTGTGTTGTTTTTGCAAACTTGAATTATTTGAAACTTCTCTCATCATAATCCAGCGTATCTATAATCTTTGAACTACCTTGACTTATGCTGCTATTATAGCCTAGTTTTGCAAGCTTATTCTTTATCGAGCTTGTTCATGACATGTATTATTGGAGTACTACACTAATACATTTCAGAACCAGTGTATTAAGGTCTAGCTAGCCTTAGTGCGCTTGGTTCGCCCTTCGTAATGCTACTTTACGTGGATTGAGATATGTAGTGATTAGTAGACGAATATACTTGCCCTAGACATGTCTGACATATCGTATCGGTTACATGACCGTACTAATACGAGCATGTGAATAGGAACTACCAAAATAGGATTTCAATCCACAACTGCTTTGACAATTCCCAATTGAATTCTTTAAACGTCTTGATCCCAATACTTCTATTCTACTACGCTGCCCTTGAACTCTTTATTATTGATCTTCGTCTTCCCCTATTTCGGAAAGACGAAACCTCGTGCTGGGTATAAAGTTTGACATATAGATAGTACTAGATATACCCCATAGGCCGATCACATACTTGAGGATTATTCTTTCGTAATTAAGGACATATCATATATGATATAATCGACGTTGAAGTTTTGAGGATTGAATGACATGAGTAAATAAATTAAGGAATATATCCTTAAGGTATATAGCCTTAGGTGATAGGTGGAAATTATAAGTTGGGTAGTAGTGCATTGTCAACTCGGGAGGAATTTCTTTTAGATTATGATCGAGTAAGATTAGATTGGGAGAGGTTCAAGCCATTGTAATTTTGAGAAATTTAGAAGGATGAATAAGATGATGAGGATCAATGAATTGATATTGAGGACCCAATATTTATACCTTAAGTGCATGAGTTAAATTTTGAACAATGAAGGTAGAATCACCAATTTGAATTTAGAGGAGAAATATAGAAATTCAGACTTGAATAGTGGTGGACTGCATTTAAATTATTTTTCAATTTGGTGATTTGAATTAAGAATTTAAAATTTTGGTTGGACGACCTATATGAAATAATGAGGATGTGAATGGAATTAAAGAATTGAGGCATACAAAATTTTATAAGTGAAAATGGGAATATATTGGACTCAAACCACTTCTAAAGGAGATTATGATAGTTAGAGATCGTGAGGTAAAAGTTATACGAGTATGTAAATCTTGGAGATGTTATGTGGATATGGATAATTTGAAACAAGGAGAGAAGAGATAACCATAGGTTAAATTTTGATTGGAGCAGTGGTCATCTTAACCTAGAAGTGATTGCAACGGATATGATTAGGATTTTAGTTATCGCAAGAAGATTGCGACTGACTTGCCTTATTGTACATAAAGGATTAACCGATTCCGCCTTATTTCACTTTTAAGGACGACATTGTCTTAAGTTGGCTGAATTGTGAAACCCCCTCACCTAAGAATTTGACCTACTCGGCTTAGATAGTGAGACTGAGGCTAGCGAATCCACTTAGAAATAGAACACGGTATTTTTATTTAGTTTTACAACATGATATCACTTGACACGCCTTACCGTGCTCCGATAATTGGAGCACTACACTAGCCACTGCCTTCCTACAAATTCTACACCCTTATCCTAGACATACCCATCATCCAATTCTCATCTTTGTGCAATTTTCCAATTGTTGGACGCTTTTATGCAAAGGAGCATTTATGTGTCCACACCATTGGACATGACACATGAAGAAACCTATTTTTCGCTCATATGGATTTTTTTCATGATGTGCAACGTGCAACATCGCCCACCCCTTTAAACCTAGCCTTGCATTTTAAACAATGCAAACCTTATACCATCATTGCATTCTATCGTGACTTAAATTTTAATTTCGAGGACGAAATTTTTATAAGTTGGGTAGAATGTAAAACCCCTTCCTAGAAAATCGTATATACCCTTTATTTATTTATTATTAATTAAATTGTAGTAATTAGGTCCAAACAGGAGAAATAGATTTTTAATAATTTTTATGTTAGGTGTTCGGTCACTTAGATGATTTATGGGACCATCAGAATTTTTTCGGAATTTATTCCATGTAGGAGACCCCTTGAGCTGTTGCTAGCCTAACGATGTGCATACCCTATTTTATAAATTTTTTTATGAGTATATATATAATATATATGTATATACAAATATATATATATGTATATATATATTTATAAAGAAAAGAAAAGAAAGAATTAAATAAGTATATTAATAATAATACTAAGTATAATGCTAATAATAATAATAATAACACTATACTACTATTCCGTAGCAAATATCTCCAGACCTACTTAGCAACTTCCATCCCCTTGAAATTTGCTCCAGCAACTCATTTGCTAAGACCCCATCCCTTCGTTGCTTGTTAACCCCGACCCTTCAGTGGACCCGATTCCCCCTTTATCCGATCCAACCCCCTCTCTCTCTTAATATATAATATATATATATATAATAGCTCTCTAAAACCCTAACCTAAAAACTCCAGACTTTTTCTTCCCATCTAGAGCCGTCACCGCAACCAGAGAAGCCCCCCAAGCCATCCAACCATCCCGTCGACGCCGACCTCGCGAACTGCAGTCTCCCACTCGAGGCACCTTCGCTCCGGCGTGTTTTCCCGTTGACTCGCTCATCCAAACGCTGTTCCGTTTTCATAGGTATGATCTTTCCTCAACCCTCTCCAATATTTGTTTTATAGTCAACCTCGGAAAACGTGTGCCCCTAGGTGAAAAACAGCGCCCAAGTCAGCGCGAGCAGACAGAATTCTGCAATCGCAGAATTCCAGAATGACCACTCATATTGCCGAGTCCGTATCTCCCACCACAGAGATCCGAATTCGGTGATTCTTTTTGATACCTATAGATTACATGACCTAGTTTATTTTCTGTATTATAACTTTGTGCTATTAGTCGCTGTGGACAAAAATATATTCGTCACAAAACTGCGCGCACCCACTTTTTCCGGTTTTTCAAAAGTTGGAGATCGGAGCGCGCCCCGCCAAACGGGACCGCCCCGCCGTGTGCCAAGTGTACCAAATGGTGCACATAGCATAACGGGACACGTGAAAATTCGTGGGGACTGATTCGGACGCGTGTGCGCGCCGGAATCAGGCCGTATCCGCGGACACATCCCGTGTCGCCACTTTTGTGGAACTCGCGAGTATTTTGTGCACGCTTGTCAGATTGCGACGAAACTTGCACCACTGGACTCGTGGTAACGCGCTGGTCCTGTGACCCAATTTTCACGCATTTCTGAGACGGTTGACCAGATCGCCAATTGGCGGGCCCCACAATTGACTTTTTGGACCAAATTTTGTTCGGCTCATCGGAATCCAAATTTGGACATACCATTGAGTTCGTATTAACATCTAGAGTTGTTTGACCCATAGTTTGTCCCATTTAGAGACTGTTACCCTCGGCATGCTTTTCGGTGCAAAGTGGGCCACACATGGACCCCACTTTTGCCCGAAATTACGGTTTTGCCCGTGTCCAAATTGGACGAAAGGGAAGTGCTTTCTAGCTATTTTGCTTATTTTGGGAATGTTGGCGATATTTATTTCAGCATCCGGAGACATTTGTTCTGTGGCCATAGCTTCTGGTCCTGTGTATTGGACATCTGGACGTGACATTTTGCAATTTCTTGCCAGGCAAGTATACCTTGCCATTGTACTGTTATTTACATTCCATATGTTACATGCATCTTTATTTTCTGCCCTTAGTTCATATATTTTAATTGTTATATAAAATGCTCGCGACGGTGACGTCGCGATATGTTTTTACTTATGTATTGCATTGACCCTGTACATGAGACTACCCCATTATCATATAGTATCATTAGGTTCATTTGGCCGTGACACATATTTTTACACGAGTTGTGAGTCTCATATAGATCACGGACGCATGTATTGACTGATCATCGGTACGTATGGGCCGTGCGTTAGGGATAACTGCTGTTAGAAACTTTGCATGCTAGTAGACTTGGCAGTTATTAGAGGTCCAGGGACATAGCTTATTATAGTACGGTGGTCCCATCCTTGTACTTGTTTGGTTGCACGATTGGGCTAGGGTACTAAGAATAGGCTATGGACCAAATCGTGTCATGGATGTGACATGCTTAGAGCATGGGGTGGGGAGAACAACAAGTACCGCATTTGAGCTCCTTTGCACTTTTTCTGTGACGCCCGGATTCTCCGCTGGAGATACGGGTGGTGATGACCCATATATATACATTGGCGGGCCTCCGCCGTTCAAAAGACGACGTGCCTTTGGGCCCCTGGATCTTCAAAAGAGAACCATGCCAAATCCCAGTTTTCAGCCAGATAGCTCACTTGTGGGGAAAGTTGTTCTTAACTGCATTCACTTTAGACGGTTAGGCGACCCCTTTGGATATTTATTTCAGTACTTTATTGGCATGTGTTTAAGTATACTTGTTATGTCCCTCTGAGGACCTGGTCCGCTGCCAGGTGTACCTGTTCTTGAGTATTTGCAGGAGCACAGATTTGGGAGGATATAGAAGCTTCGTGGATGTCTTCTCTTCGAGCCGTGATTGGTAGAGGGTACTTATATTGTTTGAGTGAGTTGTACTTATATTGTATTTACTTCCATTTGAGTTGGTAGTGGATTTGTTTCCATCCAACTATCATTCTTTAGATACTTCTTGTTGAGATCTAGTTTCATAGATACTGGTTATTTATTTCTATATGATTTTGGTGGATGAGATTTAGATTTTACCCTGTGACTTGTATCACATTTTTACCACTTGTGGATTTGATATTCATAATACAGCTTACGTATGGATTTGGTTTCTATATATTGGAGTTGCCATATCCATGCGGCTGGCATGATTACGTGTCCTAGTCCTACGTATTTTTGGGACTGGGGCGTGACATACAGCAAGGTAAGCATGAGTATATGTACAGCATGTGCAGGTAGTTCAGTGATACTCTCAGCCCAGTTTTCAGTTGGTTGTGTTCAGTAAGTTTTGATGAAGGTAGGTGTTAGATAGCTAGATTATGTCAAGGTATATTGAGTATTAGTTTAATTGTAAGTTAAACTATTAAGTTAGCTAATAGTAGCTAGTACCTAGTATAGAAATACTTTATTGTTGTAATAGTTAGCTAAATAGGTATATGTATACTTGTTTTAGTTGTCATTTTACATATAGGTACTCTAGTATTTAGTTTATACAGGTAGGTATGACTTGGCTAAGTGTTGGAATACCTTGGGATACCAGGATATCACCAAGGTATTGAGATTGGGTATCGAGGTAGTTGCGATATGCGTTGGTGCAAGGCCAAGGTACCATATTTAGATTGTTTTGAGTTATTATTATCAATATTTGACTTATATATATATATATATATAACTATTTTTATATTAGAAAACTTGCGTATCGTAGGATACGGCTTCTTGAATGCTCTGTTGTGTGTTAGCTTAGCTAGTTTAGCATAGTTTCATAGTATATCGACTTAGTGACTTAGCATTAGACTCTTGCAACCTAGAATGCATTGGTTTGACTTAGAAACGGCGTATCGACCTAGAATTGCATCAGCTTCACTTATTTTCATCATTGAATCTTGTATTGATGCAACATACCATATATAGGTTGTGAGAGACCAGCTTGGGCATCGAAAGACACTTTGCTCAGGACTTCAGGCGAGTACATTTCTTTGTTTGTTTTTAATTCATAATATTGTATATATGCATGTTCTAGAATAGTATAAATTGGTTCTCGACACAGTGATTTCACGGACTGGTGCTAGGACTGGTGCTATATGGATCCCGTTAGGAGGTGTTATCCCCTACCGTGTGCAACGGGTACCCAATGACATGTATTTTATCGTGTGCATCGGGTATTGATTTTCATGTGCTTCTTGTGCATCCACTATTTCGTGTGCTAGTGTGACTATCTTGATCATGTACGTAACGTGTCGTGATTGGATCCATGAGTATTGGTTGGGGAGGGGATGTAAAACCCCTAATCCTAAAAACCGTATTTACCCTTTTTAATTAATTATTAATTGAATTGTAGTAATTATGAGCTAATTAGGAGATATTAGATTTTATTTAATTTTTAGTTTAGGTGTTTGTGAATTTAGGAGATTTATGGAGCCATTATAAATTTTTTCGAATTTATTTCATATAGGAGACCCTTTGGGCAGTTACTAGCTTAATGGTATACATTAATACAAATTCTAGATTTTTCTATGTGTGTGTATATATATATATATACTAGTATATATGCACGTGCTTTGCACGTATATTGGAGTGAATGATGTTGATGAGTTAGTTTATTTCTACTGCTTTTAATTATATAGGTTAATGGTTCAACCCTTCGAATTCTTTGGTAACAATTTAAAAGACTTAGCAAGTAGCATGAACCCTTTGATTTCCTTAAATGGTTGTCATTATTGCATCTCTTAAATGGTTGTCAGTGGAATTTATTGTAGGTATTCTTTTTAATTACTAAATATGTCGAAGGGTATTTTTTGAACGAAAATTTTTCACGGTGAAGCCTAGTTTTGGCATTATATATATATATATATATATATATATATATATATATATATATATTTTATAGGAAAAAGAAAGAAAAAGAAATGAAAAAGGAAAGAAAAAGAAAAACCATTAAATCCTAATGGATCCTTAAAAACTACCAAAACCATCCTAACCCGGCCTACCCGCTAGCAAAGTATTATGTAAAGCAGCTACTGCTGCTTTATCCGACTCGAAGAGATAACCCCCCCGTCGCATGTATATGTGTATATATTCACAAAACCCTAACCCTAATCAATCTCTTCAACCTATCACCCTCGACCAGAGCGCCGCCAACCCTGAGACTGCCGCTTCCCAGACCAGAGCCGCCTGCACACCGCCGTGACCGCCCGCTAGAGTTTCCAGCGACCACCGCGCGCGCGACTGCAGTTTGAACAACGAAGTACCTGTGTTCAACCCTGTTTTCCGTCACCTCGTTGAACCAAACTCGACCCCGTCTTCACCGGTATGATCCTCACCTATCCCCCTTCCATATCTGTATGTTAGTTTATCTCGAACAACGCGTAAACCTAGACAAAAATTGACGCCAAGTCGATGAAAAACCACGACTTTTTAAATTCCAAAAATTCTGTTGCGATGACCCATGTTTCCGGATTCATATCTCCCACCACAGGGATCCGAATTCGATTTTTCTTTTTGGTATGCGGAGACCACTTGACCTACTTTAATTTCTGTTAATTATATTAAATTATTAACTATTGTATGTAGAATTAAATTCGATGAAAAATCCTGAAAACCGACTTTTTCCAGATTTCCAAAAATTGCGAAACGGAGCGCGTCCCGCCAAACGGGACCGCCCCGTCGTGTACCAAGTGTACCAAAAGGTGCGCAGTGTACCCGGACACATGAGATTTTGCGGAAACTGATTCGGACGCGTGTGCGCGACAAAATCAGTCCGTATCCGCGGACAATCCCCGTGTCGCAACTTTTGCGAAAGTACTGCGCATTTTGTGCACGCTCGTCAGAATGCGACGAAACTTGTGCCATTAGACTCGTGGTAACGCGCTGGTCCTGTGACCCAATTTTCACGTAATTCTAAGACAGTTGACCAAGTCGCTAATTGGCGGACCCCACGGTTGACTTTTTGGACAAATTTGTGTTCGGCTCACCGGAATCCAAAATTGGACATACCGTTGAGTTCGTATTGATGTTTAGAATTGGTTTGACCTATAATTTTGTCCCATTTAGAGACCTTTACCCCTGACATATTTTTCGGTGCAAAATGGGCCACATGTGGACCCCGCTTTGACTCGAAATTACCGTTTTGCCCCTGTGTCCAAATTGGACGAAAGGGTAGTATTTTCTAGCTATCTCGCTTATTCTGGAAACGTTGGTGATGTCTATTTCAGCATCCGGAGACGTTTATTCCGAGGCCGCAGCTTCTACTCATGTGCATGTGACATCTGGACGTTACACTTTGCAGCTTTCTTGTCAGGCAAGATACCTTGACAAATTGCTTACAGTATTTTGCATGCTTAGTATATTTCTGTATATTTATTGCATTTCTGTTTATAAATTGCATGTGTAGTTTTCTTTCAGTCATTACTATATATTAGATATGTTGGCACACACATGGCACTTAGTATCATAGAGGACAATCAGTAGACGTATGGGCTTTAACCACTCTGGTAAACCGTAGTAACTAGCACGCACTATGGTGGTCGTGTCCGATGGTCGCTACCCCCCGAGGTATGTCGATTGATGGAGTCACGAGGGTCGCTACCCCCGAGGTATGTCGGCTGATGATGTCCACTGACGTGTGTGTGAGTGTGAGATTTAGATCGAGTAGCCTACCTTTGCCCATACGTCGAAAAGTTGTCCTCATTTGCATTCATATAGATTGTCTTGTATAGCGTACTTATATATTTTCAAACATTATGCATGTTCACTGTATTCAATTGGCTTGCTTCTATGTATCTTGTTATGTCCCTCTGAGGACCTGGTCCCTTTCCAGGTGTAGATGTTTATAGATATTCGTAGGAGCACGGATCAGGACTTACTACTTATCTCTTCCGAGGAGGTCTTACCTTCTGAGCATCAGTGATTACCTCTAGCGAGGATCGCTTCGCTGATACACTTATATCATCATCTTATTTATATTGGAGATTTACCCTTCTCCCTCATTTTAGCATTGATATAGTATTTGGTAGTGGATTTGTCTCCACCCGACTATAGTTTTGGATTATTCAGACTCATTATTCTATTTTATTTATTTCTTTTTTTGTGACTTGTTGTGTGGATGAGATTTAGTATATCGGTGACTTGTGATAATATTTATACCACATGTGAGTTTATATTCATATTACAGCGTACGTGTGTATTATGGTATCCACATATTGGAGTTGCCATATACATACGGCTGGCATGCTTACGTGTTCCTAGTCCTACGTATTTTGGAACTGGGGCATGACATGTTTTTGTGGTGGCCTATGCAGGTCGAGAGCATATTGTCTCGATTACGTAACTGTACCGAGCAAGCCTACGCATAGGATTAGAATATAGGATCTCATCCACTTAATTATCACATTCCTTGATTTTATTTCGCATTCTCATTTGATTGCTTGCATTGCATCTTGCTTGATCCTTTCTCAAACGTAAATCTTTCCTTCATGCTTGATAGGGGTTAGGAAGGTGCCTTGTACTAGGTATATACACTATAGTATTCAATAACACTATTAGTTAAATTATTGTAAGTTGGATAGTATGCCTCATAACCTAGAAACACATAGTCCTTTTAACTCATTAATGAAGTATAAATGAATGACACCAACTATAGGCTTGCATAAGAAGATAGTGTTTATCTAGACTATAGAACTTTAGTGTTTATCTAGACTGTAGAACTTAGAGGCCCATATACCTATTTGGTTGACTTTAGACTTAGACAAGAAATTAGTATGGCAAATATAGAGACACAACACCGATCTTCTTGGTGAACTTAAATTATTTTGTGCCTTCCTCCATCATAATCAAGCGTACTCATATTTTCTACTACATCGACTTATGCTGCTATTATAGCCTAGTTTTGCAAGCTTATTCTTGTATTGAGCTTGTTCATGACATATGTATTATTGGGGGCCCACACTAATATATTGTCTAAATCAGAATCGGTGTATTATAGTCTGATCAACCGTAGTGCGCTTGGTTCGCTCTTTGTATCACTACTTTATGTGGATTGAGATATAGTTAACTCAACTTGTTAGACGGATATACCTGCCCTCTAAACCGGTCAGCGCATATCATGTCAGGTACATGACTATTCTAATGTGAATATGCATATAGGAATTTACCCAAAATAAGATTTCAATCCACAACTGCGTTGGCAACTCCCTTTCGAATTCTCTAATCCCTTTGAATCCCGTACTTGTATTCTATCATCTCCTCCTTGAAATTCTTTATTGTTGATTTCCGTCTTCCCCTATTTCGAAAAGACAAACGTTCGTGCTTAGTATAAGTTTGATACACGGATAGTACTAGATATACACATAGGCCAAGCACTCATGATGACAAACAAGAGAGCGCAGGCACAGAAAGTCGTAGATACATGTACGACCTTAGTTATATGTGTCATTTCATACTCATGACCCCATTGTGACACAAGATCTTAGATGTACAAATAGATGTAGAATTATATATATGGTAGTTTAGCAGTTATGAGGATATGTTGATATCCTAACTAGATGGCATACACGCAATGCTAATAGATGACGCGAGTAGCAGTAGTAGTATTCTCCTCCTATCACCATCTCGCCCCTTGGGGTAGCCCATCTTCTCTTCCATCTCCATTCCTTATCTCGTGCTTAAATCTTCCTATCATAGTCGTATCCCTTCGTGCCATTATAAATTGTTTGAATTATTTCAACCTCACCCTCATTTTGATAGTTAAAACATAAATGTGTTAGTAATGATTAATAACTAAGGATGAGTCCTTAATAATAACCCTTATGTGCATACACTATAGCAATATATGTATTCCTTATTAGTTTAACCCTTAAGTAGCACCATTTAGCATAATAGAAATTTGTTAGATTGTTTGAAGTAGGTCATACTCCTAATAGTTTTAGTCAAGACCTTAAGTGTTTTCCTAAAACTTAGACTATGCCTAGGAAAGAATTGAAGGCACTTGTTACGAACTGACAACTATGACAAATCGCTGGCAAGTTAGCGACAGCTGCAGCTAGACCGTGGTAGTAGAGTAGTGGAAGTACTTGCAGACATATTGGTCAGGTGGCATGGCAGTATTAGACTACGATACTTGATGGTTACAAAGAAAAAGCATGGTTGTGAGATTCAAGACAGGTACCCCAAGATTCTCGACCCAATAAATAAATTTGTCTTACAACCTAGACAATAGCCTCAAGAGACTGTGACTACTAGTAGAATTTTTTTAAGTTGGATAATGTAGATGAGTTAGAAATAGAATAGTGTATGGACAATAAATGAGAAGTGTTAGAATGGCAGACCATGACTTTAGGAAACACTGCTAGATAGCAATGTAGTAGCTATAGTAATTATTATGAATATGGGATTAGTGTCAATTTCGAGGACAAAATTTTTATAAGTTGGGTAGAAAGTAAAACCCCTAATCCTAAAAACTGTATTTACCCTTTTTAATTAATTATTAATTGAATTGTAGTAATTATGAGCTAATTAGGAGAAATTAGATATTATTTAATTTTTATTTTAGGTATTTGTGAATTTAGGAGATTTATGGAGTCATTATAAATTTTTTCGAATTTATTTCATATAGGAGACCCTTTGGACAGTTGCTAGCTTAATGGTACGCATTAATACAAATTCTAGATTTTTCTATATATATATATATATATATATATATATATTATAGGAAAAAGAAAGAAAAAGAAATGAAAAAGGAAAAAAGAAAAACCATTAAATCCTAATGGATCCTTAAAAACTACCCAAACCTATCCTAACCCGGCCTACCCGCTAGCAAAGTATTATGTACAGCAGCAGCAGCTACTGCCTCATCCGACCCGCAGAGAACCCCCCCCCCCCCCCCCCGCCGCATGTATTTGTGTATATATATATATATATATATATATATATATATATATATCGGCAGTAATCACAAAACCCTAACCCTAATCAATCTCTTCAACCCATCACCCTCGACCAGAGCGCCGCCAACCCTGAGACCGCCGCTTCCCAGACCAGAGCCGTCCGGACACCGCCGTGACCGCCCGTCGGAGTTTTCCGCGACCACCGCGCGCTACTGCAGTTTGGACAGCGAAGTACATGTGTTCAAGCCCTGTTTTCCGTCACCTCGCTGAACCAAACTCGACCCCGTTTTCACCGGTATGATCCTCACCTATCCCCCTTCCATATCTGTATGTTAGTTTATCTCGAACAACACGTAAACCTAGGCAAAAATCGACGCCAAGTCGATAAAAAATTATAACTTTTTAAATTCCAAAAATTTCGTTGCGATGACCCATGTTCCCGGATTCGTATCTCCCGCCACAGGGATCCGAATTCGATTTTTCTTTTTGGTATGCGGAGGCCACTTGACCTACTTTAATTTCTGTTAATTACATTAAATTATTAACTACTGTATGTAGAATCAAATTCGTTGAAAAACTCCAAAAACCCACTTTTTCCAGATTTTCAAAAATTGAGAAACGGAGCGTGCCCCGCAAAACGGGACCGCACCGTCGTGTACCAAGTGTACCAAAAGGTGCGCGCAGTGTCCCCGGACACGTGAGATTTTGCGAAAACTGATTCAGACGCGTGTGCGCGTCGGAATCAGCCCGTATCCGCGGACAATCCACGTGTCGCGACTTTTGCGAAATCCCTGCGCATTGTGCACGCTCGTCAGAATGCGACGAAACTTGCGCCACTGGACTCGTGGTAACGCGCTGGTCCTGTGACCCAATTTTCACGCAATTCTGAGACAGTTGACCAAATCGTCAATTGACGGGCCCCACGGTTGACTTTTTGGGCGAATTTGTGTTCGGCTCACCGGAATCCAAAAATTGGACGTACCTTGAGTTCGTATTGACGTTTAGAATTGATTTAACCTATAATTTTGTCCCATTTAGAGACCTTTACCCCTGACACGCTTTTCGATGCAAAGTGGGCCACATGTAGACCCCGCTTTGACTCAAAATTACCGTTTTGCCCCTGTGTCCAAATTGGACGAAAGGGTAGTGTTTTTGTAAACACCCTATATTTTTAGATTTTTAAAATCAATTTTTGGAATTAATATGCAATTTTTCAGGAATTTACATAGGCCCTGTAATGAGTTTGTAATTTTTAATTGCCAATAAATAACATTAAAATGAAATGAAAATATGATTTTATGGTGTAAAATAGAAAACCGGACTTAGGATAATTTTCTGGGATTTTATTGGGCCTCAGACCTATTTTTAAAAAAGCCTAAAACTATTTTTCTAATTAAATTAATTAATTAATTAATTTTTATTATTTTTATTTACTGTTATTATTTTTTTATTTACTGTTTTGGGCCCGGCCCGGCCCAGTGGGCCGAGCCCGTTAGAACCCAGCCCAGCCCAGCCCAGCCTCACACACCCTAGCGGGTCGGGCGGGTCCGCTCACCCGGAGCCCGCCGCCCGACCCAACCCGGTCCTCCCTCTCCCCTCCCACGTTCTGAACCCCACGCCGCCCGTGAATTCCGCCGCCCGTCGCGTGCCCGTCGGCCACGACCCCACGTCCTCCTCCCTTGGCCGACTCCCTCGGCCCACGTCGTCTCCGGCCAGCCCTCCCCGAGCAACCTATATAATCCCCTCTCCTCCGCCTCCCTTTCCCCCCAAACCCGAGCCCTAACCCTAACTCCGGCGACCGCCGTCCCCTCCCCTAGCCGCTGTCCTCCGCCGAAGCACAGCCGAGCACCCCGCCGAGAGCCGGCCATCCCCCTCCAGAACCGCCACCTCTCCCTTCCTCTTCTTCCTCCTCCTCCCGCAAGCGACCCCTCCGACGCTGCCTCTGGCCGCAACAGCCGGCCGCCTGTCCAGCGCCCGCTCCGGTGCGCCGCCGCCGCCGACGACCTCGACCGCCTCCGCTGCCCCCAGCCCTCTCCGGCTGTCCTCCGGCCACCGCAGCGTGTCCTAGCCCTAGCCCTAGGCCGGACACAGCGTGGACACAGCGTCCAGGACACGAACTCGCGTGTCGGACACGAAAAACCCCGTTTCGTGAAGCCCTGTTCAGGTACTCCTAATTTCCTCCTCGTAGCTCGGAATTCGATTCCGTAAATTTCTACGCGTAGCCTGTATGACCCTCTCGGTGCCCGGACAAACCGCTCGGGGCATCGCGTCCTGTGGTGATCGCACACTGCGATCCAAAAACAGAAGAAACCAGACCCTGTTTCACCCCGGAACTGAGTACGCCCCGCCAAACGGGACGACTCGGTCGCGTGCGGTCTTCACAGATACGTGCGCCTCGTCGATACGGACGTGTAGGATTTCGCGGAAGCTGATTCGGGTGTGCGTGCACACCGGAATCAACGCGTATCCGCGGACATCGTCCCGTATCCGCCTTTTCTGCAATTTATCCTAATTTCGTGCACACACGTCAGATCGAGACGAAACTTGCGCCATCGGACTCGTAGCGATACGCTGGTCCTGTGGGTCAAGTTTGGTCCGATTCTGAGAACGTTGACGAAATCGCGTGTCGTGGGCCCCACAGGCCCCGCTCGACGGGCGATTTCGTGATCGGCTCATCGGAATTCAAATCTGAAAGTTCCGTTGGGTTCGTATCAGCGTTCCTGACCTGTTGACACTAAGTTTGATAAATTTTGAGACCGCTGACCCTGACACGTTTTTCGGTGCAAAGCGGGCCCACCGGTGGACCCCGTTTTGGGGCCGAAATTGCCGTTTTTGCCCTTGTCTCCAAATTGGACCCAAGGACAGGCGATCCTAGCTGTTTGACACCTTCTGAGCGTGATGGTACTGTTTATTTCAGCTTTCGGAGACATCTCTGGAAATTTCCGAAACCAGGACCTAAGTGGAATTCAAATATCAGGCAAGTGCACCTTGCCAAACTTGCAATCATTATTTTCATATTTTCTGTAAAAATACTCTGCTGGATTTCTTGTGCAAATTCATATAAACTGATTTAAACTGCTTAACCTAGGGAACGTATGACGTACCTAGTATCCGATCATAGTCGGGTGCCGACACCGTACGCGGTGTTGGGTTCGTCATTTAGAGGTGGATTTACGATCCCCTTACTTTGTACTTGACCTATCAAGTACCCTACAACCCAGGACACTTGACACTATCATGGACAGAATCTTCCTGAGGTATTCATGGTGATTCTGAATAGGATACAGGACTTGACAGAGACAGTTATTTATAGACAGTATTGACTTGTTGCATTAGTCATAATCCCGCTGACATGGACATGAGACGTTATGGTCATGGCTTGCGTGATTACATTGGGTGGGGAGAGACACACAGGCTACAGGCTGTTCTATATATATATCTACTATTATTGTGAGGTTGTAGACTCTCCAGCAGAGCTAGACCCTTTACGTGTTATTACTGCTACCGGCTTCCCGACACAGAGCTTGTAGCGGTCTCAGCCTGAGTACTAGTGTTGCTCTCATTTGCATATCACATAGATGGTTACTTAGTTTACCCTGCTGTTCATTTATTTATTGCACTGCTTATTCATTTGGCTTGTATTATTTTGTGCCTTGCTATGTCCACTAAGGACCTGGAATGGATTATGTCCCCAGGTTTAGCTGAGGAGCAGTATCCCGAGGTATACGGGACCGGAGCTGAGACTATTGCTGGAGCAGAACCGAACACTGAAGACGAGGTGACTGCCGAGGACTTCTCCTGAGTGCCTGTTCCAGTACTCATTCATTTCATGTTATCTCTTTTGTTCCTGGCCTATAGAGCCAGTTTATTCAGACTTAAGTCGGATTGTTTCTCCGACTGACTTGCTGAGATTTGTTGTTGCTACTTATTTCCATTCAGTATGCAGTTTATTTCTTTATCTTTATAGATGAGATTAGTGTGACTTGTGTAGTAGACCTTATTTACAGCTTAAGTACGTCCTGATGGTTCCATTAAATTGGGTTATCCATCGGTGCGTGCTGCTGGCCATTGCCACGCATCTCCAGTCCCTCGGCATTTTGGGACTGGGGCGTGACAGTTTTCTAGCTATTTCGCTTATTCTGGAAACGTTGGTGATGTCTATTTCAGCATCCGGAGACGTTTATTCCGAGGTCGCAGTTTCTACTCATGTGCGCGTGACATCTGGACGTTACACTTTGCAGTTTTCTTGCCAGGCAAGATACCTTACCAAATTGCTTACAGTATTTTGCATGCTTAGTATATTTCAGTATATTTATTGCATTTCTGTTTATTCATTGCATGTGTAGTTTTTTTCAGTCATTACTATATATTAGATATGTTGACACACACATGGCACTTAGTATCATAGAGGACAATCAGTAAGCGTATGGGCTTTAACCACTCTGCTAAACAGTAGTAACTAGCACGCACTATGGTGGTCGTGTCCGATGGTCGCTACCCCCGAGGTATGTCGATTGATGGAGTCACAAGGGTCGCTACCCCCGAGGTATGTCAGCTGATGATGTCCACTGACGTGTGTATGAGTGAGATTTAGATCAAGTAGCCTACCTTTGTCCATACGTCGAAAAGTTGTCCTCATTTGCATTCATATAGATTGTCTTGTACAGCGTACTTATATATTTTCAAACATTATGCATGTTCACTGTATTCAATTGGCTTGCTTCTATGTATCTTCTTATGTCCCTCTGAGGACCTGGTCCCTTTCCAGGTGTAGATGTTCATGGATATTCGCAGGAGCACGGATCAGGACTTACTACTTATCTCTTCCGAGGAGGACTTACCTTCTGAGCATCAGTGATTACCTCTAGCGAGGGATCGCTTCGCTGATACACTTCTATCATCATCTTATTTATATTGGAAATTTACCCTTCTCCCTCATTTTAGCATTGATATAGTCTTTAGTGGTGGATTTGTCTCCACCCGACTATAGTTTTGGATTATTCAGACGCATTATTCTAGTTTATTTATTTCTTTTTTGTGACTTGTTGTGTGGATGAGATTTAGTATATCGGTGACTTGTGATAATATTTATACCACATGTGAGTTTATATTCATATTACAGCGTACGTGTGTATTATGGTATCCACATATTGGAGTTGCCATATACATACGGCTGGCATGCTTACGTGTTCCTAGTCCTACGTATTTTGGGACTGGGACGTGACAGGGAGAGTATGAGTTGGTTATATGATCAAAGCCCTCATGATCTCATGTGCCTGTCGATTATACACCTCACGTATAATGGAGTTACCTTTATACCTTATGTGCAACCTAAGTCGATCATATAACGAACTTACACTCTAAAACACATAGTTAGTATTCTTGTTCTCTACTTGCAGTTATTCTTGTTTTTACTTCCAGTCCTTATTGTGCCTATTGCCTGTTCACTTGTATTGTATAGTCTTTCTACTTGGGCATCTTGTATCCTTTTCTATTGCTTGTTATATATGCTCGATTATGTAATTGGAACTGCTTTCAGAGGTATGTACTTCGCTCCAATCCTGACTGGATATATTTTTTCAGATGATTGGCTAGAGAAGCTGTGTCCCACACATTACGGCCCTCAGGAGGGTGAGACTTTAGAGGACACTCCCCTAGAGCATGAGGACATAGTACCAGTGACCGAGGAGGTCTAGTTTTGTTTAGTGATCTTGTATTAGACTATTCTTTGTGGTGATTCACAGATGTATTATTATTTCAGACTTGTGGCTTGTATCTTTCTTTCCTTCGCTATTTTCATTCGTGCATTATTTTCCTCCTTAGTTTGTATTGTGATTGAGATTTGATATACTTGTGAGATACTATATTGCCCCTCCGTTTGGAGTTGAGATGATTGACAGGTACCACATTATATTATTGAGATGTTAGATGGTTAGAAATGATCCAGACAGCGTTCTACCGCCGATTCTGCGGCATAGGCTGGGAGTAACCACGTACTCGTGTCCGAATATCCGGGTGCGGGTCGTGACACGTTTTTAGTGGTGGTCCATGCAGGTCTAGATAGATATCGTAGTTGTGCTCGACTAGAGTATTGCTACGAGCCTGCTTTAGGATACAGGATTTAGGCTGAGAGTTACTCAATCACAACTAGGAAAACTCCAATATTTTGTTCTACAAATCTTTATCTATTTGATATTGTCTTTCATTTTGAATTAAGTTATGTCTTTCTTTGATGATATCGCATTATATTCAATATTGATTCCGTATATTCAATCTGACTTCAGGATGCCTCCGAAGGTCCGATTCTATCGCTCAGGAGCAGCGGCAGCTTCCTCAGCTACTTCCCAGCCTGCTGCGTATAGAGTAGCAGCCGCTACTGCTTCTTCTCCAGTTGAGAGGATCGCCTCACCGGTCCAGGTGGGAGTATCCGCAGCCGCTTTTGGGGGTGCTCCTCCCCCAGTTCAGAGGGTTGCTCCAGTTGTTTCCGAGGATCTTCCGCCACCACCGCCAGTACCAGCTGATGCTACACAGCTGTTTGTACTTTTCCAGATGGTGATGGAGGCCCAGAGGGCCCAGGCCGAGGCGCGGCACCGATAGACTGAGGTGATGAGACAGGGCATCGAGAGTGCTCACCAGGTGGCCATCACCGCCGTAGAGAGGACCGCACCACCACAACCACGGGAGGTACAGCCCAGGCCCGGTACTATACAGGACTTCAAGAAGTTGGATCCCCGGTCCTTCAAGGGGACAGAGGGCATCATCTATGCGAATGATTGGTTGGAGGGCATGGAACGCGTCATGCGCTTATCCCGGCTTGCGGAGCACCTGATGGTAGAGGCAGCAGGATTGCAGATGATGGACATCGCCAGCCCTTGGTTCCGGAATGAGCCACAGATCGTCGTTCCATGATTGACATGGGGTGAGTTCAGGGACTTGAGGAAGTTCTTCCCGCCTACTGGGAGACTTGATCTGGAGCGACAGTTCCAGAACCTTTACCAGGGGAACATGTCAGTGGAGAAGTATGCCGCCGAGTTTGGTAGGTTGAGCAGGTATGCCGACTATATGGTGAGAGACCCTGAGAACCGGGCTAGTAGATTCAGAAAGGGTCTGAACTGGGAAGTGAAGGCTCTCATTTCTTCGAGCCACGAGACGTATACAGACATCTTGAGGGAGGCTCGCAAGGTCGAGAGAGACCTGAGTGGGAGGCACAAGAGGGACCGAGATGTTTTTGGTGGCAGCAGCAGCGCAGGTCCAGCCAAGAAACCCTATTTTCAGCAGCAGAGGCAGCAGCTCAATGCGCCTATCTGAGCACCTGTACAGCAGACATACCGGATGCAGAGGCCAGCCCAGCCCGCTCGTGCTTGTCCTTTCTGTAAGAAGGCAGGGCACGAATGGGAATTTTGCAGGAAAAGGCTTGGGCAGAGTTTGTTTTGTGGATCATCAGATCACCAGCTGAGGGATTGTCCTAAGACCTTAGCTCGTACAGTTCAGGATGTAGCCCCTATCCAGAGGATACCTGCGAGACACCCGGCGGGACAGCAGAGAGGACCTCCTTTACAGACCCAGCAGCAGAAGTTCGTACAGCACCAGCACCAGCAGAGAGGTGCACATCAGGTGCGAGCTTTTGCCCTGACCATGGAGGAGACAGAGCCAGTCGGAGACGTTATATCAGGTTGAGTCTTACTTAATTCTTTTCCAGCTCATGCCTTATTTATTCTGGTGTTTCTCATAGCTTTGTATCTGTATCTTTTGCTCTGAGACATCGTCTTGAGTCTGAACCGTTGGCGAGGACTTGCAAGATCACGACCGGGGGTGGCATCATCCTGGTCAATGATGTTTGCAAGAACCAGAGGGTTTATGTGGGAGGCCGTGAGCTGAGCGTATGTTTACTTGTAATGCCACTTCCGAGTTACGATATAGTACTCGGGATGGATTGGTTGAGTAGACATCACGCTAGTATCGATTGTCGTGGAGGCAGAGTTTTATTTCAGACGCCAGGAGAGCCGGAGTTCGAGTTCGTCCGAGGAGCAGAGCAGAGTGTAGGCGATTTCTGTGGAGCTTTGGTAGAAGAGCGGGAGCCGCCACATCCATTGATTGCAGAGTTCTTGGATGTCTTTCCAGAGGATTTGTCGGGGTTGCCGCTAGACAGAGATGTGGAGTTCTTTATAGATTTAGTGCCAGGCGCAGAGCCGATCTCTCAGCACGTCTATAGAGTAACCAACAGTGAACTGGCGGAGTTGAAGAAGCAGGTGAATGAGTTGCAAGACAAAGTCTTTATCCGTTCCAGTTCATCACCATGGGGTGCTCCGGTACTGTTTGTACCCAAGAAGGATGGGTCGGTACGTATGTGTATCGACTACAGGGCACTTAATAACCTCACTATCAAGAACAAATACCCGTTGTCGCGGATTGATGACTTGTTCGACCAGTTGAGCGGAGCGAAGTATTCTCGAAGATAGACTTGAGGTCAGGGTACCACCAGGTGAAGGTGAAAAGGGAAGACATCCCGAAGACGGCTTTCAGGACTCGTTATGGCCAGTTCGAGTTCTTGGTGATGCCGTTTGGGTTGACCAATGCCCCGGCAGTGTTCATGAACCTGATGAACAAGGTATTTCATCAGTACCTGGATCACTTTGTTGTAGTCTTCATAGATGATATTATGATATATATTCAAAGACCCCTGAGGAGCATGAGCAGCACTTGAGGATTGTTTTGGAGACCCTCAGGAAGGAGAAGAAGGAGAAGTTGTATGGCAAGTTGTAGAAGTGCGAATTCTTTCTTGATAAGGTTGAATTCCTTGGGCATGTCATTACAGGAGATGGAATCTCGGTGGACCCAAAGAAGATCTCAGCAGTTGAATCGTGGTCTACTCCGAGTTCAGTAGCAGAGATCAAGAGCTTCCTTGGATTAGCAGGCTACTACCGGAGGTTTGTTCAGGATTTTTTCAGACTAGCAGAGCCGATGACTAGGCTGACCAGGAAGGACGTGGAATTCGTCTGGACTGAGGATTGTCAGTCAGCATTTGATAAGCTGAAGAGGAGATTGACTACAGCTCCCATCTTGACACTACCATCAGGAGCAGGAGGATTTTTCATTTACAGTGATGCATCAGGAAAGGATTTGGGTTGTGTACTACAGCAGCACGGGAAGGTAATTGCCTATGCTTCCAGGCAATTATGCCCGCATGAGAAGAACTACCCTACCCATGATTTGGAGCTTGCAGCGGTTATCTTTGCTCTCAAATTGTGGAAACACTATCTATATGGAAAGAGAGTAGAGATCTTCACAGACCATAAGAGCTTAAAGTATGTGTTTACACAGAAGGAGCTCAACATGAGACAGCGGCGATGGTTGGAGCTGATGAAGGACTTCGACATATCTTTGCAGTACCATCCAGGGAAGGCCAACGTAGTCGCGGATGCTTTGAGCAGGTATTCCGTGGCTATGTGCTTGACTAGAGACAGGCATCTATTGGCAGACCTCGATAGTTTGGGCATTGAGGTATTGATTCTGGGAGTCGCAGCGCAGATGTGGGGACTTCAGGTTCAGTCGGAGCTGATGTACCGAGTCAGAGCCGGACAGTATGAAGATGAGTCTCTGAGGAGCATCAGAGCACAGGTTCAGGTCGGGCAGGCAGAGGATTTTATCATCGCAGATAACGGATCATTGCGACACGGTACCAGGTTGTGCATACCGAAGGGAGCATTGCACGAGGAGATTATGAAGGAGGCGCATCGTTCACAATACTCTATGCATCCCGGTGCCAACAAGATGTATAGAGACATGAGGGAGCATGTATGGTGGTATGGCATGAAGCGAGAGGTAGCTAGCTTCGTGTCCAGATGCTTAGTTTGCCAGCAGGTCAAGACGGAGAGACAGAGACCAGGAGGATTGCTTCAGCCTTTGCCGATTCCGGAGTGGAAATAGGAGCATGTTACCATGAATTTTGTATCGGAGCTTCCGCGTTCTCCAGGAGGCAAGGATGCGATTTGGGTCATCGTGGACAGGTTGACCAAATCAGCCCACTTTCTGCCATTTAAAGTGGGCACATCTACGGAGAGACTTGCGGAGATGTATGTACGCCAGATTGTCATATTGCACGGTATTCAGTGAGCATTGTCTCGGATCGGGATAGCCGCTTCACGTCCCATTTCTGGAGGAGTTTGCAGGCTAGCTTGGGCACTCAGCTCAAGTTCAGTACCGCTTATCACCCTCAGACGGACGGACAGTCGGAGAGGACTATACAGACTCTCGAGGACATCCTACGCACCTGTGTTTTGGATCTTGGAGGTTCTTGGGAGGATCACCTTCACTTGGTAGAGTTTTCATACAACAGCAGCTACCAAGCCAGCATTGAGATGTCACTATTCGAGGCGTTATATGGACGGAGGTGCCGCACTCCGTTGTCCTGGGATGATGTTGGTGACAGGGCTTTATTGGGACCAGAGATGGTAATGGATGCAGCAGAGAAGGTGAAACTTATCAGGGACAGACTTCGAGTGGCGCAGGACAGGCTGCGGCATTGGGCCGATAGCCATCGGAGACCTTTGGAGTTTGAGATATAACTTGAGTTTTGTCTTGTTTGTTTTTTATTGTTGCTTGTTAGAGTGCTAAGGTTGTGTTCGTGCTAGGTTGGCGGTCTGGTTTTCTTGGAGATTTCTCTGACACGTGGCACGATTCGTTTCGGTGGAGGCGGCAAGCTTAGTCCGCGATTCATCAGTCCTTTCAGCATTCTTGAGAGGGTCGATGCAGTCGCTTACAGACTAGACTTACCACCTGCACTGGAGGGAGTGCATAACGTGTTTCACGTGTCACAGTTGAGACGGTACGTGGCAGATCCCAGTCATGTGTTGGATCATTCGGAGATAGAGGTGGGCCCTACTCTCAGCTATCCAGAGCAGCCAGTGGAGATTCTGGATCGGAGAGAGAAGTTGCTGAGGAACCAGACGATTCCTTTGGTGTGCGTTGTGTGGAGGCATCACTCACCAGGAGAGTACCTGGGAGCGAGAGACCGAGATGCGCGAGCGATATCCGTATCTGTTCGAGCCGTGAGGTATAATTCTTTCTTGTATTGTATTGTTGTTTGGTAGATAGCTTCTTCTTTAATTTCGAGGACGAAATTTTTCTAAGGTGGGTAGGGTTGTCACCCTCACATTTTCATCTAAGGGTAGTTTGGTAATCTTCAATGAGTATTAATTATTTTAGGATTTTTATAATTAATATTTGTGCATGGTATGATTTTTTTTATTTATTGCATTAATAATTGTTGCTAGTGTAGATTTATTTGGACTTGTCTAGTGGACCTAACAATTTAATAAGAGAGCATGAAACAAACTTTTGGACTAGTCTAAGTTGAGCCATGAATTAGGCACATGGATTAAGAAACTTGATTAATTAGTGAAACCATTAGACTACAACCTTCCCTCCCTAATTATTTCTTCATGAGAGGCCTCAAGGGGTATTTGTGACTTTGTACATTGCTTGGAGAGGGGTTTATGACCAGCCATAATTGGGAGGAGAGAGAGAGCTCTCATTTCATTTCTTCCCCAAATTTCTAGATTTACATTTCCCTCTTCCATTTTTCCTCCATTCCCTCATCATTTCTCCAACAAATCTTCACCAAACTCATTCTAAATTCATCATTGAGGCCTCTACATCAAGGATCTACAAGCAAGGAGCAAGGAGCAAGGAGGAGGAGGCCAAAATCCATAAGGAGATGAGCTACTTGTCATTTGGGACCTTTTCATTGGGAATCCATCTCCCAATAGGTACAATTCAGTTTTTCCCCTTCTATTAGACATTAGATCTGAGATTTTACCATGATAAATCACCCCACATGAATAGGCTACCCATAGGTTTTGGTTTTGAGTCATTTGGAGACCTACGGTGGTAGTTATGACCAAATTGGTGCCAATTTTGGAAAAATTTCGAGATTGCCACATGTAGTGCTTGTCATTAGATCAAATTGACACTTGAATGTTTGTTTGTAGCTTGTGTAGTGTCCACAATTGGATACGTGTAGGCCGTATCTCGTCAATTTGACGAAACGGGTTAATTTTGGAGGTTTTCCTCCAACACGGGGCCATGTTCATATCACATAGTGACACAGACACGTAGACACTATAAATAATATGCGTATTGTTCATAAATTATGTATTAGACTTGTACGTGTCCTCCAAGATGCGTTTGGTTGTGTGTTGGGGCCGTATCACAAGCGTATCGTAGAAAAGTGTGATACGGATGCGATGCGCTCCGAGTGTTTGATGTTTTGTTCTTCTCACTATACGTGCGTATGTATTTATATATGTATATACTATCTATGTGTTATATGGTGTATATAATAGAGGATTTGGGTTTATGTATATACGTATGTCTATGTGTATAGGTCTATATATATACATATTGGTATATACATATAGGTGCATTTATGATTTGTGTTTTTGTGTATCTATATATATATATATATATATATATATATATATATATATTAGTGTCTATAGTTATACATATATATATGTTGGCGTATGTACTTAAATGTATTGTGTGTTGTTTACCTATGTATTAATATAGGTATGAGAGTAGTGTATGTAGTTAGATGTAATTATATTATAACTATATATGCACTAGTATATATGCACGTGCTTTGCACGTATCTTGGAGTGGATGATGTTGATGAGTTGATTTAACTTTGTTGTTTTTAATTATATAGGTTAAGAATTCAACCCTTCAAATTTCGTGGGAACATCTTAGAAGATTTAGCAAGTAGTATGAACCCTTTGATTTCCGTAATACATTAATGAATCTCTTAAATGGTTATAAGTGGAATTTATTGTAGGTATTCTTTTAATTAGTAAATATATTGAAAGGCATTTTTGGGAAGAAAATTTTCACGGTGAAGCCTACTTTTGGCATTATATAGTAGAATAGATATATAGTAGAATAGATTAGTAAATATATTGAAGGGCATTTTTGGGAAGAAAACTTTCACGGTGAAGCCTACTTTTGGCATTATATAGTAGAATAGATATATAGTAGAATAGATTAGTAAATATATTGAAGGGCATTTTTGGGAAGAAAACTTTCACGGTGAAGCCTACTTTTGGCATTATATAGTAGAATAGACATAGTCGTGTCAGTGGTTATAAGCCTGTGTGCAGAGGTTACATACCTGAAGCTGCACACCTGCCTGTCTGAAGAAGCACACCTGAAACTCGACAGCAACAGCACTGTGTGCAGAGGTTCCATACCTGAAGCTGCACACCTGCCTGTCTGAAGAAGCACACCTGAAACTCGACAGCAACAGCACTGTGTGCAGAGTTTCCATACCTGAAGCTGCACACCTGCCTGTCTGAATGGCACACTGCAGAAACTCGACACACAGTGGAAGAGTTGTATCAGTGTGCACCAACAGGGAACACTGCAGAGCAGTTTGCATGTGCAGCTGAAATGATCAGCTCGTGCACTGCGCAGTGCAACTCGGGCAGAGGATAACTCTAACAGCAAGTACAGTCTGTACAGCAAGGTAAGCATGAGTATATGTACAGCATGTGCAGGTAGTTCAGTGATACTCTCAGCCCAGTTTTCAGTTGGTTGTGTTCAGTAAGTTTTGATGAAGGTAGGTGTTAGCTAGCTAGATTATGTCTAGGTATATTGAGTATTAGTTTAATTGTAAGTTAAACTATTAAGTTAGCTAACAGTAGCTAGTACCTATATATATATATATATATATATATATAGTTATTCATGTTAGTATAGATATACTTTATTGTTGTAATAGTTAGCTAAATAGGTATATGTATACTTGTTTTAGTTGTCATTTTACAGATAGGTACTCTAGTATTTAGTTTATACAGGTAGGTATGACTTGGCTAAGTGTTGGAATACCTCGGGATACCAGGATATCACCAAGGTATTAAGATTGGGTATCGAGGTAGTTGCGATACGCGTTGGTGCAAGGCCAAGGTACCATATTTATATTATTTTGAGTTATTATTATCAATATTTGATTTATATATATATATATATATAAACTATTTTCATATTAGAAAACTTGCGTATCGTAGGATACGGCTTCTTGAATGCTCTGTTATGTGTTAGCTTAGCTAGTTTAACATAGTTTCATAATATATCGACTTAGTGACTTAGCATTAGACTCTTGCAACCTAGAATGCATTGGTTTGACTTAGAAACGGCGTATCGACCTAGAATTGCATCAACTTCACTTATTTTCATCATTGAACCTTGTATTAATGCAACATACCATATATAGGTTGTGAGACACCAGCTTGAGCATCGAGAGATACACTTTGCTCAGGACTTCAGGCAAGTACATTTCTCTGTTTGTTTTCAATTCATAATATTGTATATATGCATGTTCTAGAATAGTGTACATTGGTTCTCGACACAGTGATTTCACGGACTTGTGCTATATGAATCTCATCAGGAGGTGTTATCCCCTACCATGTGCAACGGGTACCCAATGACATGTATTTCATCGTGTGCATCGGGTATTGATTTTTATGTGCTTCTTGTACATCCACTATTTCGTGTGCTAGTGTGACTATCGTGATCATGTACGTAACGTGTCGTGATTGGATCCATGAGTATTGGTTGGGGAGGGGGAGTACGAGTTGATTATGTGATCAAAGCTCTCTTGATCTCATGTGCATGTCGATTATACACCTCACGTATAATGGAGTTACCTTTATACCTCATGTGCAACCTAAGCCGATCACATAACGAACTTACACTCTAAAACACATAGTTAGTATTCTTGTTCTCTACTTGCAGTTATTCTTGTTTTTACTTACAGCCCTTATTGTGCCTATTGCATGTTCACTTGTATTGTATAGTCTTTCTACTTGGGCATCTTGTACCTTTTTCTATTGCTTGTTATATATGCTCGATTATGTAATTGGAACTGCTTTCAGAGGTATGTACTTCGCTCCAATCCTGATTGGATATATTTTTCCAGATGATTGGCTAGAGGAGCTGTCCCACACATTACGGCCCTCAGGAGGGTGAGACTTTAGAGGACACTCCCCTAGAGCAGGACATAGTACCAGTGACCGAGTTGGTCTAGTTTTGTTTAGTGATCTTGTATTAGACTATTCTTTGTGGTGATTCACAGATGTATTATTATTTCAGACTTGTGGCTTGTATCTTTCTTTCCTTCGTTATTTCCATTTGTGCATTATTTTACTCCTTAGTTTGTATTGTGATTGAGATTTGATATACTTGTGAGATACCATATTGCTCCTCTGTTTGGAGTTGAGATGATTGACAGGTACCATATTATACTGTTGAGATGTTAGATGGTCAGAAATGACCCAGACAGCGTTCTGCCGCCGATTCTGCAACGTAGGCTGGGCTTAACCACGTACTCGTGCCCGAATATCCGGGTGCAGGTCGTGACAGGTAGCAACTTTATCAATTAGATGTGAATAATGCATTTCTTTATGGAGATCAACAAGAGAAATATACATGGAGATGCCCCCGGATTTTTGCATGAAGTAGTCAACAGGAAAGGTGTACAAATTGAAGAAATCACTATATGGACTCAAGCAATCTCCTCGGACCTGATTTGAAGATTCAGGAAGGCTGTCACAGGCATGGGATACAGCCAGACTAATGCAAATCACACGATCTTATTCCGATATGCGAGAGGCATGTTACCATACTTGCAGTATATGTAGATGATATAGTGATCAAAGGTGATGCGGAGGAGGAAATTACCCAGCTGAAGTCAAAACTTGTCAAGGAATTTGACAGATATTGATAGATTCCTAGTACCGACCTTACTTCAGGGTCGGGGTCAGGAACAGTAAAGGACTTAGGAATAATGAGGTATTTTCTCGGGATCGATGTAGCTCGAGGAAGAGATGGGATCGTTCTCTCTCAGAAGAAGTATGTACTAGATATGCTCACAGAAACTAGTATGATGGGATGTCGATCAGTAGTCACTCCAATCGATCAAAAAGATAAGTTGGGACGGAGGCAGGAGAGCCGGTTGATCGTGAGAGATATCAAAAACTTGTAGGCATATTGATTTATCTAGGCCACACTCGCCCTGATATCTCATTTGCTGTGAGTATAGTGAGTCGCTACATGCATGATCCAAGGAAGGCTCACATGGATGCAGTTTTCTATATTCTGAGATATCTGAGGGAAGCTCCTGGAAGAGGACTATGGTTCAAGAACAACGGACACATGGGTGTTGAGGGATACTGCTATACAGATTAGGCAAGCTACATTGACTACAGAAAGTCTACCTCAGGTTACTGTGTCTTGAGGGGGGGGAGGGAAGGGGTAACCTAGTCTCATGGAGAAACAAGAAATAGTTTGTGGTAGCACGATCGACCGCTGAAACAAAATATAGAACTTTGGCTCTGAAGTGTCAGAATTGTTATGGGTAAAAGCACTGCTAACAGAATTGAAGCTAGACCAGAGAACACTATTACGCCTTCTGAGTGACAATCGAGCTACACTAAGTATAGCAAACAATCCAGTTCAGCATGACAGAACAAAGCACATCGAAATCGATCGATTTTTTCATCAAAGAGAAGCTAGAAAAAGCTCGATCATGTTCGCTCAGAAGAGCAAGTCGCAGATTGTCTTACTAAGGGTCTTAATTCATTAAGTCTTTCTAAATTATGTGACAAGATGGAGATGATTGATATTTATCGCCATCTTGTGGGAAGGTGTTGAGATTATTAAAGAATTTTTTAGTCCCACATGAAATAGAGTAGTAAAGAGTTAGCCTCTCCTATATATATGTAGGTCCACATCAATAATAGACAAACGAAGTATTCTACTAAATTTCTATTAAAACCAGTTTTGAGGCAAGGGAACAATATCCAAGAGAAGAACAACATCGTCAATCATAGATTTAGGCTATTGGAAGAATTTGATTTCAGATTTTCTAGTAGTGAAGATGAGACTGCAGACTTCACCGCATCCCAAGCCACACCTGCTTCCGTTGGATATGTGCCAATTTATTTTTAATAGTCCGTATCTGTGGGAGCGAGACACTATCTAATGTAACCTCCAAACGTGAATGTAACCTCCAAACGTGTTTTGATGACGCCAACCCCTATTATCAAGCCACTAATGTTTTCCAAAGAAGCAAAGATGAATGCCACACGGATGAGATTTTGAAAAATGGTGGCGGTAAGGAGTCGAACTGAGAGATTCCTCAGTAAAGCCGTGTCGATGCTTTGCCAGGACATGTATCGGAGCACATGTCAAGACTTGATGCCAACGGTAAGTGAGTGACATGATGTCAAGGTAGTCGAAATATTGGTTTTACTATATAAATGGTATTTGCATATGCATATAGATATGATTAAACCATGAAAAAAAATATAGTTCCTTAGAAATGTAGGCAAAATTTTCCAAGACTTCGGGTAGAAGTTAGGAATAAGAGTTCCCAATCCCAAGAATTAGAACAATAATCCTAATCCTAATCTTAGGAATACCATAGTGAATCCTACTGTATCTAGTATAACACTACTGCAATAGTTTAAATTACTACTGTATACATTATTGTCTGCGAATGATGATTATATACTTTACTAGCCCATTCACTTAAGTCAATTTTTCAAATTATTATTGTTGATTTTTTCTAATACTGGTTTATGCATAGCATGTTAAGAACACTCAAATTAGGCAAAGGCTAACACCAAGACATTTGGGTATATACCCAAGGCCCGGAGGTAAAATTCTTACTCAAAATGTGATTTATTTATTTTTACTAGGAAAAGAAGTTATTCACCATTGTGGCAGGACCACATAAGTAAAACACAAAATAAAGTTGGAACTCATAAAATTATATGCCAAACATAAGTAATACTAACCAGCTCTACTAAGGCACAAAAATACCTTAAATCTTGTTGGTGTAATTAATTCAAACACTAAGGCATCACCAATTTCCAGATCATGCAACAATGCAAAAGCTTTCCAGCCACCACTTAGACCACCTCTGCTTCCAATGTACGTTGTTTCACATTCCAAACCCTTCTCATCTTCTAATACCATTTTCAGAGTAGTAGGAGGAAGGTTGTCCTTGCAAAACTTCGATGGAAGTGCCTTCATCACAAAAAGTTGCATAAGTAAGCATTATAGCTTTGTAAAGTAGTTTAACCATGCTTC
This sequence comes from Iris macrosiphon, assembly GCA_036927795.1. NCBI lineage: Eukaryota > Viridiplantae > Streptophyta > Magnoliopsida > Asparagales > Iridaceae > Iris > Iris macrosiphon. Next base: position 297,598 of record JAYESA010000153.1, read on the forward strand.
AATTATTCTAAACTTACTAGCCAGAAACAGCTGGACACATGCGACCGAACAATGGATCTATGAAACGAAGGATGGCAGGTTTTTAATTTGCTTTGATTTTTCTCAGCCCTCATTAGTGCAGAAACTTGTAGTTCTCGAGAAGAAAACCTTCCAGTATATGCTCTCCTGAGAGAAGATGATAACCAGTACTCCTAGCATTAGGAGACATCATCCAAAGAACATGAACGGAAAACTAGATCATTTGAATGGTACCATTTGGGATATGATGGAAGTCCAACTTCAGCAGCCTGATACATGCATTTACTATTTTAGTTGTGGAACTTGCTCCAAATAATGATACTATGTGCTAAATAAATCTTTTACTGCAGGGAATGAAAACATACTAATTGCAAGATTTGAAGTATGTCATAAGCAGCAGGAAAGCCCTGAAGGAGACCTATTCAGCTATATATGGTTTCCAGGCATGCATCTCAATTTCCTTACTAGCAACCTGTAAATGACTCATTTGAGTCTTCCTGCATCTCGCTCAAGCGCATAGCTTCAACCATACCATTGCCAAGCTTGTGTAACATCAGAATTAAAGTCTATAAATCCCTTTGGTAACAGGATCACCGAGTTCTTTGCTAGAAGAGGCATGAGCTTCCAGTATAAAGTCACCGGATCAAATTGAACATACTTTGTTATGTAAAGTTTGTTAAAGATCTCAATCTCAACATGCTTGTTATGTGATGTTTGTTAAGCCCCTGCCCACCAAAAATCTTAGCACTTTTATGAGGGTTGATGGTTAGATATTTATATTATTCCAACAGTGTTCAACTAAGTTATTCACAATACTAATTTTTACATTTTCAACAGTTAGAGATGTGAAGGGGATGAGGTCTCAACCCAACTCTAGTAGAAGAATCATTTGTCAGAGAACTTCAACAAGCAACGTGTCAAGCTTTTTTATTTGATGAAGTGCATAAATACTTGGTTTTTCACTTTTCTATCTGACCAAATTTCTTCTTCAAAAGAAACAATAACCAATAGTTGACTGTCATAGTAACCTCACCCCATCTGCATCAGAGAAAACTAGAATTTGAAGACAGAAATGAATGAGAAAAGCTTCATTCCTGGAGTAGTATTTAGGAACAATCATGAACTAACTATATAGATGACAGGTCACAAAAATATCAGTGAGACCAGTCACATCCTTGGAAATGAGCTGGGGTTCCTAGTTTTTTCAGCTGCAGGCTCTTTGGAAAGCTGAAATCTGTTGATAATTCAAATAATCCTGATTCCATATACTCATACATGTCAAGTGCATGCTGTTAGAATTGTTAAGAAAAGGAGAGCAAGCATAAATGCATGGGAAGACACGATATTTTTAACCCCTCTATGTGAGAGGTAAAAATCACAGGACTTAGAAGGAAGTTGTTCATCCACTATAAAAATAATGGGGTTGCAATGCTTCTTCTCTAACAAACTAATTAAAGGAGCATCAAGATATAGTTATTCTCACTTCACGAGTCGATTACAACAAGAAAGAACTACGAACTAATCGAAACGACCAACTTTCGGTTGAAACACCGCCAACACCCCAGATGGAAGAACTTTGTCACTATGGTATTTCACCCGTTACCTCGAACCTTCTCGGATGGATGTCACTAGAAACTAGCATGGAATGAAATGATCTTCGGTCCATGGAGGGCATTGAGGGTGTGACAAAGAGCCCCTTATATAGGCTCAAGTGTTCATAGGTCTTCCCAAGGTTTATTGAGCATATGACTAAACTTTTCTTCTTCCTAGAAAGCTCAACTTCTTCCAAGGATTCCTTTTATCTTCCAATGCCCATGCATTGGGATTGACCAAGCATAACTCATACTCCCATAAGGAGGGACACCCGACACATACTTTCTCCGAAAATTTGACATATGAATATCAACTTCTATAAATGGTGACTTCAATGAGCAGAAAGTAGTTTAGAGTAGCTCTTTGTTATCAATTAAAACACACAAAAATTATCTAAAGCATAATATCCATTGAGTTCTATGTCAATTAATGATCATAATAATAGCTCAAAACTAAAAAGAAACTCAATTGAACGCCTGTGCAATAGGTAGTCGACAAGAAACAACAAACAAAATACAGATTACAGCATTGAAAGCCTGGTTTACAGAACCAGAAACGAATGTAAAGAGTGAAATTCTGCTTCAATAGATCACCCAAATAAAAATTTGAAACCCTCCTATTGTACACCTGAGATCAGTTCAACAAAAATCCAGCGGACTACAAATTGGAGGTCTGGATATATAAACCTCTGCAGTCAAAACTGGACCAGAGGCCTGGCCTTGTGGTCCTATATTCTACATTCTCCCTAAAGTTGATATCTATATAAATATGCTAAACTTGCAAAGAACATCAAAACACTATCAAAATTAAAGTTATCTAACTCTTTGAACTCATCCAGAATATATATAGTTGGGATTGTTTCCATGTATTTATTTGGGATTTTGTTCCATGCATGCAGGCGTTAGTATTAGGTCTTGACACATGACATCCACTTAACAAACTTCCTATGGTTGCCCTTAGGTATGTTTCTGCACACAAACACACAGCCTAAAAGTTCTTGTTTGATTGTCAGAAAAGAAAGACAACTAGCATATTGTGATTAAAATTGATCTAGAAAAGACCTTTTGTACATAATGCCATCATTTTAAAGGGAGTACTTTACAAAAATTAGAAAGAATAAATAGGTTTAGATATATACATAATGCCATCATTTTACCATTGGACAACCATTTAGCTTTCTATAGCAGGTAGATTGATCATTGCCAACTTTGTTCTCTTTGTTTTACCTTTGTATTCTTTTCTACTCCCAATTGAGTAATCAAGAGAATCCATAAGATTAAAAAAAGATTTCCTTTGGAAGGGGATAAGGATCATCTAGGAGCTTCATATTTTCTTTGATGCATATAAGTTCAACTATTACTCAAACACGAATGTTTGGAGTATAGAGTCAATCAGTCAAGTCTCTTATTTCTCAAGAGGAGTTCTTAAGAATGTTCCTGACGGTGCTCAATTGTCTATTTGGATCTCTCGCTTCTATCCGGGTTCTATGACTTCTCAACTTTTTGACTATTTTGTATGTAGTTATTATGTGCTTCATAGTTTTTATTTTGTATTGTTGAATTTATTGATCTACAACAAATTTAATTCAACAATGATCTCCTTGGTTCCATCCATGTTCTGAAAAAATGTGTTTATTATTAGGGATATTTTAGCAAATACCCTCATTCAAAATATGAAAACTAGCAGATACCCTCCCACTATTTTTTTTAAACCTAAGAGATACCCTCATTTTTTAATGAAACAGTCAAAATCTCGATCAAGTGAGCTCAAGTGCTCACTTAACTCACACGTGACGCTGTAAAATGATACAAATGCCCACGAAATAAATCCACAACATAGAAATAAAATATTTTGATTTTTGCACATTGTGTAAAACCATCTTCACATAATCACACAATGGCTATGTGACCATCCCTCAAGCATCCTATAAAATATGAGTATAAAAAATAAAGAAACCTATTCTAATATGAGACACATTTGGTCGTGGTTTTATTTTGTGGACATTTGTGTCATTTTATAGCGTCATGTGTGAGTTAAGTGCAAGGCTGGCCATGAGCTCATTGGGGGCCGGGGACGAACTTTCAAAATGAGGCCCCCACATACATAATGTAAAAAAAAAAATGAAAAAAAAGGTAAAATAAAAATGTCTCAACAAAGATTTGAACTAGAAACCCCTTGTTTGCAAGTCTAACATAATAACCACTACACCACATTTGCTTCATGATAAAAAGAGGCCATGGTGCATACTCGTTCTATTTTTGGTACAAAATTATTTATATATTTAAACTAATTTTTTTTGGGCCCTCCTGGCCCATGGGGCCCTGGATGGTAGTCCTGGCTGCCCTGGGCCAGGGCCGGCCCTGGACTTAAGTGAGCACGTGAGCTAACTCAACTAAAAATAAGGATCTCTCTTAGTTTTTTTTTTTTTTTTTTAATAGTGGAGATATCGGCTGGTTTTATATTTTGAATGGGAGTATTTGCTAAACAATAAAGCCATGATTACAACCAAACTAGGGCCGTTGCTAATTAGGATAGGGTCGTAAGCCCTTTGGTTGTCGTCATAGCCTTTGCTAAAAATATCCCTTATTCTTATTGTCGTGACGCCCGTGTTTGTTTCTGTGTCATATTTTCCCTCCGTGCAATATAGATCGATGTCATAGAAATCCTAAGGAGAGTTCCTTCACTGACCTTTCGTGTGTGATAGATCGATGTCATAGAAATCCTAAGGAGAGTTCCTTCACTGACCTTTCGTGTGTGTCGAGCTTTGGTCACCTTAGAAGAGGTTTCTTTAGCCCCATCCTCCCGTAAACCGCAATGTCGTGAGATGGGAGCCGAAGTTTTCTCGGAAGGAGGAGCCTCTTCTGCAAGCCTCATCTTCCTCTTCTTCTTCTTCTTCCTTAGGTCCCCAATCGGAACAAAATCTTCCTCATCATCATCACTGATCATGAGCTCCACCTTCGGAGCCCGCATTCTCTTGGGTTCAGGAGTCAAGATCTGTAGCCCCTCTTCCGGAGCCTTATGATCTGACGTGTTAGCTACCATTTCATCATCACTCTCAATGGTCTTGAGTACAGCATTTTTGGGCGCGTTCCTCTCCCTCTCTTTAAGATTTTCTTCCACCATCCTTAAGGCTCTAGCTTCCAACTCCCCATACTTCTTCTTCCACATATAGACCTCGTTCGTAGCCCTCGTGTTCTCCGTCTTCAACTCGATCAGCTTCTCCTTGAACACCTCCTCCTTCGTCTCGAGCTCCTCTTGGAGGGTCTTCATCCTATCGCGGTCCCTTTGCTCTCTGGCTCTCAGCACCCTGCACTCTTCCTCCAGCAGAGCCGTGCTCTCCTTGAGCCTTGCTAGGCTCGTCTTGCTGTTGTCGAGCTCTTGGGAAGTGATGAAATTGGCGAGCTCCTTCTCGGTGTGGAGGAGGTGGAGCCTGTCCTTCTCTTCTCTCAGCTTCCTCTCCAGCTCCAGCTCCAGCTCCATCTCCATGCTGATCTTGGTCATGTTAATGTGAGCAGCAGCAGCAGCAGCTTCTCCTCCCCCGACCTCAGCATTCAATTACTTCTCTCCAGAGAAAAGGTAGTGGGAGGAGGAGGACGTGAAATGACTGTACAGTCAAGAAGATGTGACACGAACGTAAGAACCAATGTGCATAGCCACCATTTCATCGGGAGGAACACTTTTCGAGTTTGGACTATTTATATATGAGATATGAGCTGTTCACATAGTTACATGTGGCAAGCAAGTGTAGAAGTGGAACAGTACAGAGCATCTCCAACACTATTTGTTTTTGTAATGTGTTTATGATTCATGTGTACGAGCCACAACATAATTTTTTTTTCAGAAAATTTACTGTAGCGAAATAAATTTATATTAAATTTATTTAAACGAAATAAGTTTGCTAATATTTGAAATACAAACATTGTCCGCCAACAGTGTTGGCGGAAAACATAATTTCCGCCACGTACGCAAAAAAAAAAAAAAAAAAAAAAAATTTAAAGTGGACCCCACACCCCAAATTCCGCCAACACTGTTGGCTGAAATTGGGGGGGGCCAATTTCAGCCAACAGTGTTGGCGGAAATTGGCCTGTGGGCCCCCCACGGGTTCAGTTTGGTTTAGTTCAGTTTGGTTTAGTTGGTTTGGTTTTATTTGGTTTTTTAATTAATTATATTTTTTTCTATTTAGTTATTTTCTATTTAGTTTAGTTTTGGATTTTGATTTTTTTTTATTTAGTTTAAGATCCAAAATAAAATATGTTACATTGAACCAAAAAAAAAAAAAAACTACCGTATGAATATTACGTCTGCCGTCGATCAGACTTCGAACGCCCATAACTATTTGTTTTCAAATCGTTTTTCGTCACACAATAGGTCGATTTGTATGTTTTCGACGAGAGTAACACAATTCGTGTAGAGAGAATTTTCATCCGAAGTAAGACGTACATATTACAGGCAAAAATATAAATTATAAAACTTTAAAGTACCATAACTTTTGACTGGGAGATCGAAACAAGGCCCAGTTTGAGCCAAAATGACCGTATGGAAAAGTACTTCGGGATAAACGGTTTCATCGTTTGACGGACTTCCCAAATTTTTAGAATCGCAAAAAAACGATGTTTTGACCTCCAAATTTTACTTTTGGTAATTTTTTTTTATAAAATATTTAATGTACTGATAATAAATTTACTATGTTAAATAACAGAATACTTTAACAAATTTTAAGGATAAAAATTTGGATAGAAATTTGGGATATTTTTAAATTTTGTTACATATCGACAACTGAGTTAATTTTATTTTAATTTTTTGTTAATTTTGAAATTTTGATAGAGTAATTTTTTTGTTAATTTATTTTAAATTTATTTCGTTAAAATATATTTTTATAAATAAAACAGAAAATTAACACCCCATTAACACCCCACCAATTAACAAAATAAATTAACAGAAAAAAAACAGAAACAAATTAAAAAAAAAGTAAACTAAATAGAAAAAAAACTATTTAAAATAGCTTGATCTATTTAGTTTAGTTTAATTTTTTTTTTCTATTTAGTTTAGTTTTTTTCTAAACCAAATAAAACCAAACCAACTAAACCAAACTGAAGTAAACCAAACTGAACCCGTGGGGGGCCCACAGGCCAATTTTCGCCAACACTGTTGGCTGAAATTGGCCCCCCCCAATTTCAGCCAACAGTGTTGGCGGAATTTGGGGTGTGGGGTCCACTTTAAAAATTTTTTTTTTTTTTTTTTCGTACGTGGCGGAAATTGTGTTTTCCGCCAACACTGTTGGCGGACAATGTTTGCATTTCAAATATTAGCAAACTTATTTCGTTTAAATAAATTTAATATAAATTTATTTCGCTACAGTAACTTTTCTGTTTTTTTTTTATGTAACATAATTATATTCACACAAAAAAATAATTGTTCAATGCAAAAGTATTAAAAAAATAAATTTAACTTTTGAGACAATTTTTTAACTTTTATATTTTTTTTAAACATATTTTATTCATAATTAATGACATGGAGGTGAAACGTTATCAAATGTATTTTCTAAAACTAGACAATCAAGTTTACAATATTTTATATAGCTTTTGTCACATAAGCTTCATACTTTACTTGACAATTACATTGGAGAAAAAAATTAAATAAAATTCTTAACATAACCCACGAACGAGCTTTCGAAACTGAGATAATCGAAACGAAGTCCAAAGGCTTATAGCCAAGCTCTGATACCAATCTTTCACGCCCCGATCTCCCGCAGGCTAATCAGCCGCTCCTGCTAGGCGAGAATCACCGCGTCAGCGCTCCGGCGGGACGATCGCTTGACCCATCTGGGCGTGATACCGCACGAGTGTAAGCCGAGCCCGTACAAGGCCGTGGTTCATGTTGGCGGTAAGAGGTCTAAGCCACAGAGTCGCACAGATTGTCCGAGTGCAGCGGAATTATAAACACATAGGCGATTGGTAACAAGTTCACTGAGTCGTCAATAGCTGTCACGACCTGCACCCGAAAATCGGGCATGAATCGTGGGTACGTCCAGCCTACGCCGCAGCATCGACGGTAGAACGATGTCTAGGTCTACTATCTAGTTAACAATCTCACACAACAATATAGGTATCTGTCAACATCTCAACTCCAAACGGAAGAGCAATATAATAATGATAACACAAGTACTCAATCACGAATCTAAGCACGATAAGATAAAACAGAAATCTAACAACTACAAAATCTAAACAACAACAACAACAAAACAACCGCAATAATAATAATAATAATAATAATACAATAATATCCAGAATCAAATACAATACAAGGTCTCAAACCAAAAGTCGGGGACAAATCCGGTACCAAAAGCTAATAAAAACAACAACTGAGGTCCTAGTGATCCCGGCTATCAATCCGGAAATCACTCCTTAACAAGGGGGTCCCTGTCTGCACCATCGACAGGCTGAGGTCCATAAAACGTCGGACACCAATCCTCCGGATCCTCTGAAAAATATATCCAGTCAGGATTTGAGCAAGTACACCTCTAACAACAGTTCCAATTAAATGATAAAAACTATAAAGCAGTTGTAGCAAGTAGCACAAGGAGAAAAAAATGAAGTATGAACAAGAAAATATATATATATATATCTATCACTGGTGCATAAAGGTAAATATGCATGAAAATCAGAAGCAAGATAGTAATAACTGCAGGATATAAGAAATCTAAACTAAGAGTAAATATGTGCACGAGAACGTGTAGTGAGTCCAGCAAGAATAAATGTAATGAGTCCAGTCAAGAAGTATAAGTGAGACCAGTCAAGAATGCAAGAGAGTCCAGACTAGAAAGAATGAACTTGTGTCTTTGAAATACCTGTTTCGACATGTAAATGGCTAGGGGTAAGTACGGCTCACCGCACACTGGGTGTGCGGCTGCTATCATTCCAGATTAGACACGAGGGGGTGATTCCAGTAATTCCAGTTGGGAATGTTTACATGTCTACTCGAGTATTTCTCCGTCCCGACTAGTACAAGTGAATCCAAGACCCGATACGTAAATCAAGTATGAGTCCAGCCAGAAACATAAGTGATGCATGTAGTGAGTCACGATGTGATGCCAGTAGGTGATGCCAGAATAGAGGCCAGAAACATGAAATATACGTGTCGCAAGTAAATGAATCCAGAAATACTAGTCCGTTCATGCCAGAAAAATCAGAAAATACTATACTAGGAGCTGAATCATAATAATCATCAGATAATGGAAACTATCAGAGAATGTACTCGCCTGACGTCCTGAGCAACTAGCGATACGAACTGGCGTTGCAAGGACCTATTGCAAAAAGCAAGGTTAAACGGAGTTCTAAAGAGTTAAACAGATATAAAATAACTAAAAATAAGCTTCTAGGGTTGTTCTAGGTCAAACGGGTCAAACCTGTGAAATCTGGGTCAAAAAGTCAACTCTGGGTCCAAAAAGTCAACTCTAGGTCAAATATTGACTTTGGCGGTCAACCGGGTCAACTACGGTCAACTCTAGGTCAAACTAGGGTGCCCCTAAAATTCTATGTCAAAACTAGGTCATTAAGCTAATAAACCCTCAAACTCGCCTCCTTGAGATACCGGGATACCCTCGGTATCCGATACCTCAACCTACGCTATATACCCCGTCTATACCCTCTATAATATATACTAGCACGTATATATATATATAATATATATCTACTTATATATATACTACTATATAAATAATATATATCTAACTATATATATATATATATATATATATATATATATATATATATATATATATATATATATATATATATATATAATATATATCTAACTATATATATATATATATATATATATATATATATATATATATATATATATATATATATATAACCTAGTGTATAGGCAAATACCTCATCTCCGATACCCAACTTACCTCAATACATCGGTATCTCAAGGTATTGAGATACATTACCCTCTAACTCTAACTAACTAACTGTAGTGCCTCAAATTCCGATCCGACCGGGATGTGCACTATATAATTGGGCTTGTGGCTAGTCCGTCCGAGTATGCTTAGATCTTCGGCATCTTATTACCACGGACGAAATGCGATGATCTTTTCCAACTCATGGAAAGGCCTCTATTGAAACGAGTCCAATAGTTTTCGTGTTTGGTTGCTTGATTTTCTTGATTGCCGCTTTGGGATTTGATTTGGTGTTGCTTTCGAGTTGCTTGGTTTTCGCTGCTGGTTTTATTGATTGGATCTTGAATTTTGGGGAGTTCGGCAAGGAAGGATAGACAAGAATTCTAACTCGGTGCTCATGCTGTTGCAGGTCCGCGTAACTGTGGTGGCCCATGCAGGTCGAGAGCATATTGTCTCGGTTACGTTACTGTACCGAACAAGCCTGCACCTAGGATTAGAATTTTAGATCTCATCCACACTTGACTATAACTTACCTTCCTTCCAATATGTCCTACTTAAGTTCTTGCATCCTGCTTGATTCATGTACTCTTCTTAATCCTTCGTCTACCTCTTGCAGAGAGATGAATTTGAATGACGGGCATGCCGCCACCGGGGACAACACGTCTCCAGGGGACGACGACCGACCACTAGGAGTGACCTCAGCGACACCTCTTTTTCCCGGACCGGATGGACTGACTAACAATCAAATTCCATCAACTCCTTCCACGATACCTAATAGGACATTTCCAGCTCCACTGGCACCGCAGGATGGCCAGACACAGCTGTTCCAATTCTTCCAGATGATAATACAGGAACAAAGGCAGCAGACAGCCGAGCAGAGGCAGCAAACAGCAGAGCAAAGGCTAGAATTTCTGGCAGCGCTTGAGAGAATGGATGCACTAGCCCCTGTACCAACCCAGGCACTAGCTTCAGTACCACAAGCTCGGGTCGGTTCAGTCAAAGACTTTGTGCAGATGGGCCCTAAGCCATATAATGGCAATGAGAGCCCAGAGGAGACCACGAACTGGATTGCCAATACCAAGAAGTTGTTAGAGGCATCACAATTACCTACTGACCTATGGATGATAGGCGTGAGGACTCAGTTAGAAGGCAACGCGCATCACTGGTGGGAATCAATGGAGCGCCAGTTGGGTACGCGACAGACTTGGGAACAATTCTTGGAGTGCTTTGAGAGGAAGTACTTCCCGGATACAGTAAGGGACGCATTGTACGATCAGTTCCTCCATCTAGAGCAAGGAGACAAGACGGTTGATGAGTATGATGCAGAGTTTAGCCGTCTCAGTAAGTATGGCACAGTCCTAATACCTAATGACTTGGAGAAGGCTAAGAGGTTTCACCGCGGGCTGACTCAGGAGCTCCAGTACTACACTAGCACCCAGTCCCGGATCTCTTATGCCGAGCTATTGACAGAGGCCAGGATCCAGGAGGCCATCAGCAAGGGAAACGAAATTCAACAGAGAAGTCACCAAGGACCAGTAAGGATACAGCAAGGAGGACCCATTCGACACCCTTTGACATGCCAGCAATCAGATAGTACTGCACCATATCCAGCCAAGGGGCATCGTACTTATAACTTTTGTGGTATACCAGGTCATATTCATAGAGATTGTCGTCGTCGATTGGGGTTGTGCATGGTATGTGGATCAAGTCACCATCAAGCTCGAGAATGTCCTCAACAAAACCAGAGACCTATGGCATTAGAATCAGGAACACCGCATACACCCTCAAGTATAGAAGACCAAAGGGACCCACCACTGCTTCTACAGTCTGCACAAATGGAGGGGACTAGACCCCAGTTGAACAACCAAGGATAAGGCCAAGCACTCATTATGACAAGTATGGGAGAGCAGACACAGGAAGCCGTAGATACAGGTACGACCTTTAGTTATAATTGTCTTTGCATACTCATAACCCCATTGTGACACAAGCTCTTAGATGCACAAATAGATATAGAATTATATATATGGTAGATTAGCAGTTATAAGGATATATTTTTATTCTATCCAGATGGCATACACGCGATGCCAATGGATGACGTGAGTAGCAGTAGTAGTATTCTTCCCCTATCCTTATCTCGCCCTCTTGGGTGACTCATCTCCTCCTTTTATATTCATTCCTTACCTCGTGCGTAACTCTTCCTATCATAGTCATATCTTTCGTGCCATTATGAATTGTTTGATATCAACCTCACCCCTATTTTGTTAGTTAAACATAAATGTGTTAGTAATGCTTGATAGCTAAGGATGAGTTCCTAATATATGTATATGCACTATAGCAATATCTGTATTCTTTATTTAGTTTAACCCTTAAGTAGCACCATGTAGCCTAGTAGAAATTGTTAGACCATTTGAACTAGATCATAGCCCTAATAGTTAGTCAAGACCTTAAGTGTCTCCCTAAAAAAAAACTTAGACTATGCCTAGGAAAGAGTTGAAGGCACTTGTTACGAACTGATGACTATGACAAATCGCCGGCAAGGTAGCGACAGTTGCCGCCAGACGATTTTGGTAGAGTAGTCGAATTACTTGCAGCCATACTGGCCAGGTGGCGTGGCAGTATTAGACTATGATACTTGACGGTTATGGAAAAAGTCATAGTTATGAGATTCTAGACAGGTATCCCAAGATTCTCGACCCAATAAATATAATTGCCTTACAATCTAGACAATAGTTTCAAAGAAGGTGACCACTAGTAGAATTCTTGTAAGTTGGGTAGTGTAGACAAGTTAGAGGATAATAGAATAGTGTATGGACAATAGATGAGAAAGTGTTAGAATGGCAGACCATGAGTTTTAGGAGTCCTACTAGATACCAATGTAGTGTAGTAGCAATAGTTATCATTATGAATATGGGTTAGTGTCAATTTCGAGGACGAAATTTTTGTAAGTTGGGTAGAATGTAAAACCCCTATTTTTAAAAATATTGTATTTATTATTTTTTTATTAATTAATAATTTAATTATGGTAATTAGGGCTAAATAGGAAAAATAGATTTTTAATAATTTTTATTTTAGGTGTTCGGGCACTTAGAGGACTTATGGGACTATCAGAAATTTTTCGGAATTTATTCCATGTAGGAGACCCCTTGAGCTGTTGCTAGCCTAACGATGTGCAATACCCTAATCTATAAATTTTCTTATGAGTATATATATATATATATGTATATACAAATATATATATATATGTATATATATATTTTATAAAGGAAAAGAAAAGAAAGCAAAAGAATTTAATAATAAGTATAACAATAATAATAATAATAATAATTAACTTCTACTACTTAGTATACTTGCTGCAAGCAAGCAACTTAGCATATATTCCCACCCTTTCAGCAAACTTGCAACAAACAGAACCCTTCAGCGTCCAGAGAAGACCCGCTAAGCAAACTTGCTCCCAGACCAAAAACCCGCCACTTCAGCCTATGTGATTTAAACCCGACCCTTTGCACGCGGAACCCGTCCGCTCCTTCCCCCTCTCTCTTCCTATATATATATATATATATATATATATATATATATATATATATATATATATATATTTCTCTCTCAAAAATCCTAACATAAATCTCCAGACCTCCTCTTCCCATCTAGAGCCGTCACCGCAGCCAGAGAAGCCCCACCAAGCCATCCAACCATCCCGTCGACTCCGACCACGCGCCCTGCAGATTCCCACTCGAGACACCTTCGCTCCGGCGTGATTTTCGGTATGATCATCCCTTAACCCTCTCCAATATTTGTTTTATAGCCAACCTCGAAAAACGTGCACCCCTAGGTGAAAAATAGCGCCCAAGTCGGCGCGAGCAGACAGAATTTTGAAATCGAAGAATTCCAGAATGACCACCCATATTGTCGAGTTCGTATCTCCCACCACAGAGATCCGAATTCGGTGATTCTTTTTTATACCTGTAGAATACCTGACCTAGTTTACTTTCTGTTAAATAACCCTATGCTATTAGTTGCTGTGGACATAGTTTAATTCGTCACAAAACTGCGCACACCCACTTTTTCCAGATTTCTAAAAGTCGGAAAACGGAGCGCGCCCCGCCAAACGGGACCGCCCCACCGTATGCCAAGTGTACTGAATGGTGCACGCAGGATAACTGGACACGTGAAAATTTGTGGAGACTGATTCGGACGCGTGTGCGCACCGGAATCAGGCCGTATCCGCGGACACACATCGTATCACAATTTTTGTGGAACTCGCACGTATTTTGTGCACGCTTGTCAGATTGCGACGAAATTTGCGCCACTGGACTCGTGGTAACTCGCTGGTCCTGTGACCCAATTTTCACGCAATTCTGAGACGGTTGACCAGATCGCCAATTGGCGGGCCCCACAGTTGACTTTTTGGACAAAATTGTGTTCGGCCCATCGGAATCCACATTTGGACATACCATTGGGTTCGTATTGACATTTAGAGTTGTTTAACCTATAATTTATCCCATTTAGAGACTGTTACCCTTGGCACGCTTTTCGGTGCAAAGTGGGCCACATGTGGACCCCATTTTTACTCGAAATTACCATTTTGCCCCTGTGTCCAAATTGGACGAAAGGGATGTGCTTTTTAGCTATTTTGCTCATTCTGGGAACGTTGGTGATGTTTATTTCAGCATCCGGAGACGTTCATTCTGAGGCCGTAGCTTCTGACTCTTGGTGTTGACATTGGGACACTACATTTTGCAGCTTCTTGCCAGGCAAGATACCTTGCCAAATTGTTTACAGTGCTTTGCATGCTATTTATATTTCTATTTATTTATTTCATTTCTGTATAGTTCTTGCATGTGTAGTTTTCTTTCAGTCATTACTATGTATTAGATATGTTGACACACACATGGCACTTAGTATCATAGAGGACAATTATTAGGCGTATGGGCTTTTAACCACTCTGGTAAACCGTAGTATATAGCTCACACTACGAACGTGTGTCGCGCTGGTCGCTACCCCAGAGGTATGTCGATTTCTGTAGAGTCGCGCTGGTCGCTACCCCAGAGGTATGTCGATTTCTGATGTTCTAGACGGGTGTGTGAGTTGTGAGGCTTAGATCGAGTAGACTACCCTTGCCCATACGTCGAAAAGTTGTCCTCACTTGCATTCATATAGATTGTCTTGTACAGCGTACTTATTTATTCTCAAATTATATGCATGTTTACTGTATTCAAATTGGCTCGTATTTTCTGTATCTTGTTACGTCCCTCTGAGGACCTGGTCCTCTGCCATGTGTATCTGCTCTTGAGTATTTGCAGGAGTACGGGCCTGGACCTGACGCATTATTTTCTGTCGAGGAGGTCTTACCTTCTGAGCATCGTTGATTATCTGGCGGTGGATTCTTTTAGCTGATACACTTCTGTCTTCATATTATTTTATATTGGAGATTTTATACTCCTCTCTCATTTTAGTTTTGGATATAGTCATTGGTAGTGGATTTGTCTCCACCCGACTATTATTTTAGATATTTCAGACTCCTTATTCTAGTTAGTATTTCTTTTCTATGACTTGTTGTGTGGATGAGATTAGCATATCTGTGACTTGTGACATTATTTATACCACATGTGAGTTTATATTCATATTACAGCGTACGTATGGGTTATGGTTTCCATATATTGGAGTTGTCATATCCATGCGGCTGGCATGCTTACGTGTTCCTAGTCCTACGTATTTGGGACTGGGGCGTGACAGTAACTGACGTTTGATCGTCGCTAGGCGGGATTCCTTGTTTCAGCAACTTTTCCCTTAACCAGTGAGTGGTTTGGTCCCTTCTTTCCTACTTCTTCACGCCAACATCTCTAATGTTTCAAACGTTCACTCGATGATGCCCGGTTGGACGCCTAGGAAATGCTTAGCCACAATGCATGCCAGCCACTAAAAAAGGAACATGGGAATTGTAGACTAATTTTACTATATGCTTGCACACCTTATAATTCGAGTTGGTTGGAAAGGGAATTGGCTGTTGGTTGTGGCCTGGTGCCTCGGATAGAGTTTGGACCCATGGGATATCAAAATCGGAACACCGCATTGTGAAAATATGAACTGTTGCATAAGATATATATTGCTGCTTTACTTCATCTGTTTAATTCGATGCATTATATGAGATATAAACTGTTCATGCATTTGCATGGTCTGGAACAACTTGTGCACAAGGTTTATCATTTCCTCGAAACGGATTTTCGGGACACTGGAACCGTATCGATCCGGAGGGAAATATTGATTCGTGCTAGTCACGATGCATTGCGAGACCTCCAGCAGGGCTTGCTACCCGGGCTGATAGGGCACGCCGTTAATGCTTGGAATATGTCCCTAAGGTGTCGATCACACCAATGACCGCATAGAATAGAACACATGCTAATTTATTGTCTTGTGTAGATGGTAAGTATACTTGTGTTTCGTTGCAGGGAAGGTGTGCATCGGTTAAGTAAGCAATCGATGCACTGGTTGGATTCAATGCTATTTTCATTCCTATCAAAACATGCAACTGATATGAATTGAATTCACTTGCTTCTTTATAGAAGTCATCTTAATGCATGCTCGCCCCTAATAAGCTAGTGTCGATTTAGTCGAGTGGGTTCATCCCGCTCACCAGTACAAGTTGAGTACTGACCCACGTTGTGGGCAACTATTTCAGGCACTCAGACGGTGCAACGCTAGTGGATAGACGAAGAGGCGTTAGGAGCACCTCTATTTTGAAGTATAGTTGGAGTCAGTTCATTTTGGAGGCTTGGACTTTCAACCTATACAAGGGCGTAATGTATGGACGACGGGGACTATCTGATGGAGCGCGCCCTGCATTTTGAGTTATCTTTTCTTATATAATTCAAGTAGCCGAGAAGGCGCATCAATGTAGACTCTATGTAAATTACTCTGAATTATCAATGAAAAAGCATGTTTCTTCCTGCACTTGTGTTCAATTATCTGTGAATGTGTTTTCTTAATTGTGTTTCAAAGTGGGTTTCTATAACTGGAAGTTCTTGCCTTGTACGAGCGCAACTCCAGGCTCGTACGGCATCACGCCCCAGCGAGGACGAATCGGTTTCGTGAAGGATCCAGCGAGGACGATTGACCCTTTCGGGATCGGGACTAGACATATTGGTATAAGAGCTTAGGCTTTACATCCTTGGGATTTCAAAAGATTATAAAGGAGTTTGATGCGCCTCTCGGTTGAGTTGCATCCGGCGTCCGCTGCATGAGATGAGTCGCCTATACAATGAGCCCATAGATACAAAAATCTATCGTTTTTGAGGTGTTAACAAGCTACTCTCTTTTGTAGCAATGGCTAAGAAAAACACTGCCGCTGCAAGCAGTGCTCAGCCCGTCCAGAACGATCCGGCAAGTTCTGGAGAATCCGGAGGAGCGGGTTCAATGGATATGTCCGAACGGCTTATGTATCTCATGGAGGTGCAGCAACAACAAGCCATCTCTCAACAGGCACAGTTTGCTTCTCAACAAAAGCAGATGGATACCATGATGCAACTGATTGCATCCTTGGTACCCAACAACGGGGGAGCTACAGTGACGCCTGCTACACCGCCGGCTGTGGCGGTAGAGGATGAGTCTGAAGAAACACAGCATCCAGCAAGGAACACCTGCCGTGCCGCAGAGTTCACAAAAATGCATCCACCAACGTTCAACGGACGAGCAGAACCGGACGTGGTGATGGGATGGATTGCTAAGCTGGAGGGACTCTTCAACCTGGTTGGCATCCGGGGATCCAAGCGAGTTGCCTGTGCATCGGTTCAGCTGGAACTGCGTGTGCATGATTGGTGGGAGGCCACGAAGCAAGAGATTTACGATGCCAATCCCAACTGCAAAATAACTTGGGAAATGTTCAAATCAGCCTTCATTGAACAATACATTCCCAGGGCCGTACGTCAACAAAAGGAAGACGACTTCAGCAATCTGGTCAAAGGAAGTTTGTCTGTGGATGATTATGATTCTGTGTTCGCTAAGCTGGCCAAGTTTGCGGGGCACTTCCTGCCTAACCAGCAGGCGTGGTGCTATCGCTTTCAAAAAAGTTTGAATGATGAGTTACGTAGGGACGTCATCAATCAGAAATATCAAACCTACAGGAAATGTTATGAAGCTGCCCTGAACAGCGAGCGGATCTTTGGGCGCTGTCCACCAAAGGCCGATGTGCAAACCTCCCGTACCAACAATAATAAGCGACCTCAGGAAACGGGAGGGTCCGGAGCACAAAAGCGTTCGCACACATCTGAGCATAGGGGTCCGTCCCGTGCACCATACTGCAATAGGTGTGGCAGGTTAGGGCATCGAGTGGAGGAATGCCGAGTTACAGGATATTTTAAATGTGGTCGTCTGGACCACAAATATTTCAACTGCCGTGAGCCGAAACCAAATCAGAACAGTAATCATAACAATGGGAATCAGCACCACGGGAATCAGAACCACGGGAACCATAACAGGGGGCCTCCAGCAAGTGATGCCAATGCTGTGGCGTTGAACCCACGACGCCAGGGTGCTCAAGGACGAGTCTATGCACTGACTCGGGATGAGGCATCCGTCTCTGAAACTATCGTGACAGGTACATTACTTTTCAGAGATTTGCCCGCTAGAGTCTTATTCGATTCAGGTGCTACGCATAGTTTCATATCTGCTGATTTTACTATTGAGCATAAATTAGCTTCTACTCCTTTAAATATGAACCTTTGCGTGAGTACACCTTCGGGAGTCGACATGCCCGCCCATGCGATCTGTAAGGATGGTTATATTTGCATCGGAGGAAGGAAGCTTTCCTTAGATGTCATTGTATTAGACATCAAGGATTACGATATTATTCTCGGGATGGACTGGTTGGGTGCTTGCCATGTAACAATCGAGTGCGCGGAGAAGCGAGTCGTATTCCGTCTACCCGGCGAGGCAGACTTTTACTATTCGTGCAGCGCTGCACCGAAGACGGCAATGATGATATCAGCAATTTCGGCTAGGCGTATGTTGCATTCGGGTTGTGAAGGGTACCTAGCTTCTGTTCGAGACACCCGACAGGAAAGTGCAGATGCAGCTCAGGCTGAAATCATAGCAGATTTTCTCGACGTTTTCTCGGATGAGCTGCCTGGAATGCCTCCAGATCGTGAGATCGAATTCAGCATTGACACTTTTCCGGATTCGCGACCGATATCAAAGGCACCTTATCGAATGGCCCCAGCAGAGCTGAAGGAACTTAAGATTCAGTTACAAGATCTGTTGGACCGAGGATACATTCGTCCAAGCGTTTCTCCGTAGGGCGCTCCGGTGCTGTTCGTGAAGAAAAAGGATGGATCCATGCGGCTGTGTATTGACTACCGAGAACTAAATAAGGCGACCGTGCGTGTCACGCCCCAGTCCCAAAAATACGTAGGACTAGGACACGTAAGCATGCCAGCCGCATGGATATGGCAACTCCAATATATGGAAACCAAATCCACACGTACGCTGTAATATGAATATCAAATCCACGAGTGGTATAAAATATAATACAAGTCACAGGGTATAATCTAAATCTCATCCACCAAAATCATATAGAAATAAATAACCAGTATCTAAGAAACTAGATCTCAAAATAAAGTATCTAATGATGGTAGTCGGATGGAAACAAATCCACTACCGACTCAAATGTAAGAGCAAATATTAAAGTAAGTACAACACAACAACACCATATAAGAACACCATCTAGCAATCACGGGCTCGAAGAGAGGACATCCACGAAACATATATAGCCATCCGATCTGTGCTCCTGCAAATACTCAAGAATAGATACACCTGGCAGAGGACCAGGTCCTCAGAGGGACATAACAAGAATACTTAAACACATGCCAATAAAGTACTGAAATAAATATCCAAAGGGGTCGCCTAACCGTCTATGTGAATGCAGTTTGAGAACAACTTTCCACCAAGTGGGCTATCTGGCTAAAATGGGATTGGCATGGTTCTCTTGGAGATCCAGGGGCCTACAAAGGCACGACGACTTTCGAACGTCGGAGGCCCGCCTGATAATATATAATATATAGTGGTCATCATGACCGCGCATCTCCGGCGGAGCGTACGGGTTACACAAGGAAAGTGCAAAGGAGCCCAAATGCCTTACTTGTTGTTCTCCCCACCCAATGCTCTAAGCATGTCACATCCATGACACGATTTGGTCCATGGCCTATCCTTAGTACCCTAGCCCAATCCTGCAACCAAACAAGGACAAGGATGGGACCACCTTACTACAATAGGCTATGTCCATAGACCTCTAATAACTGCTAAGTCTTCTAGCATGCAAAGTTTCTAACAGCAGTTATTCCTAACGCACGTCCCACACGTACCGATGATCAGTCAATACGTACGTCCGTGATCTATATGAGACTCACAACTCGTGTAAAATATGTGTCACAGTCAAATGAAACCTAATGGTGCTACATGATAATGGGGTAGTCTCATAAACAGGTCAATGCAAATACATAAATAAAAACATAACGCGACCACACCGTCGCGCGCATTTTATATAACAGTTAAAATATATGAACTAAAAGACAGAAAAATAAAGGTGCATGCAACATATGGAATATAAATAACAGTACAATGGCAAGGTATACTTGCCTGGCAAGGAAGCTGCGATGTACCAATATCCTGCTCCAGAATTCGCGTAGAACAAATCCAACATCTTGATTCCTTTAATATAGCATGTGGTTCTACTTAAAATATTTGTATGTATCCTTCCCCTTTTGCAAGCATGGCTTGTACAATGATGCTTATAATCCCAATCACTCTTGCAAGTGGAGTTACTTGGAGAATCATTTTGGAAGAGAACCTGAAGATGTGGAGACTTGAACATCTCCTTGTCTTCACCATTCATAGATAGATATATGCTCCATATTTATGTAAAGCATAAAAAAAGTGGAATCTGAAAATGAAGAGTGCTACAAGTGGCAGGCTAGTCTTGTCCTCCTTCATCACTAATCCTTTTCTTCTTTATGGGGCGATGGACAAGAAAATCTCGAGCAAAAGACTGGAGTGAACTGTACAGAATCTCTTCACGCCAAGGTCCTTTACAGGCTTCAATTACTTTGGTGACCATTGAATGTGTTTTGGTGATATCATGTTCAGTGTCAGATCAAAAGCCTGCACATCCCAAATTCCTGAGAACTGACTTCTCAAGCTCTGTACCGGAACAGATTTGAACTGAAGGTCGTCCTCTATCGAACCCGTGTCCAAATTCAAGCTGGAGTTCGATGACGATCGATTGTTCGCTCAATCAAGTCATCAACTGCGATCGATTCACGATTCACTGAACTCGCCGAGCCGCTGTCGAGATGCCTCGTCGGTCGTCGAACCGCCGCTCGCTGACCACCGGAGTCGTCGCCGAGAGATGATCGTCGCTCGCTCCTACGCACTTGAGGGGGAAAGGACCGCCATCGCTATGGCTCCGGTGCTTGGAGTCTCGGGAAGAAGAGGAAGAAAGGGGAGGAGAGGTTTCATCAGGGCTCGTCGGCGTCGGGATGAGTCGGTGACGGGAAACCTCTTGACACAGAACGAAGAAGAAGAAGAAGAAGAAGAAGAGGCGTCGGCTGAGTTTGCATAGGTTTTGGGAATAATCCAAAATAAAGTAAAGGGGATGATATATTTATATGCACATGAGTGGGTTGCCCTAGGAATAATTGACCTAAATTTGTTGGGCTTGGTCAACATCTCCTAGGGGTGGCCTTGGGCTCACATGAGGGTGATGGGCTAGAAATTACAATTATTTAATTGCAAGGGTTGGATTAAAATAAATGGGATGATGTTGCGCGTTTGAAATTCCAGAAAATTATGAGAAAAATCCACGTGAAGGGAAAAATCGATTCCCTTTTGAATTGTCCAATGGTGAGGATACCTCATGTAAACCCCCTAATTTTTCAAAATTTTAAAATCTGGATTTTTCACAATTTTCTGGAATTTTCTGGAATTTTTCTGTAATTTAAAAACAGGGTTTTAATTTTCCAAGGATTTTTAAATGATAATAAATGATATTAAAATATTATGAAAATAATATTTTTGGATGTAAAATAAAAAACTGGACTTAGGGCAATTTTTCTGAAATTTATCGGGCCCCGGACCTATTTTAAAACACCTAAATAGTATTTTATCTATTTATTTAATTAATTATTTTTATTATTATTATTTTTTTTTATTTTTTTTGTTTGGGCCCGGCCCGGCCCAGTGGGCCGAGCCCATTAGCCCAGCCCGGCCACCCTAGCGGGTCGGGCGGGTCCGCCCAACCGGAACCCGCCGCCCGACCCGACCCGCTCCCCCGCACGAACCCACGACCCCTCGGCTGCCGCATTCTCCGCCGCCCGCCGCGCGCCCAGCCGGCCACGACCCCGCCTTCTCCGCCCAGGCCGCCCCCGCTCGCCCCACGACCGCCACGCCCTCCGCTCCGCCCGGGCCGCGCCCCTCTCCTCTGCCCTATATAAATCCCCCCCCCCGCCGTCTCCCAGCTCCACGAACCGCCACCGCCACCACCCGCTCAGCCGACGCCGTCCACCGCTGCCACCGCTCCCCACCGCCTCGTTGCGCCTCGCTGTGCCCCTCCCTCGCCTCGCCGCGCGCCACCGGCCGCCGCCTCCTTCCCCGACAGCAACAGCAGCTCCAGCGTCGCTGCTCCGGCCGCCTCCGGCCGCCCCGAGACCCCTCCGCCTCCGCCGAGTGCCCCCAGCCCTCCGCCTCAGCAGCCCGGCCGCCCAGCCGCCGTCCCCGCCGCCGGCGAACCCAAACCCAAACCCTAGTTTCTTCGAATCCGACACGTGTCGGACACGATTCGAACCTCGGTTTTCAGGCCCCGTTCAGGTGCGTGTATTTTCTTGCTCGTAGCTCGGATTTCGATTCCGTAAATTGTGTTGCGAAGTCTGTATGACCCTCTCGGTGCCCGGACAAACCGCTCGGGGCATCGCGTCCTGTGGTGATCGCACACCGCGATCCAAAAACAGGAAAAAACCAGACCTTGTTTCACCCCGGAACTGAGTACGTTCCGCCAAACGGGACGACTTGGTCGCGCACGGTCTTCACAGATATGTGCGCCTCGTCGATACGGACGTGTGGGATTTCGCGGAAGCTGATTCGGGTGTGCGTGCGCACCGGAATCGACGCGTATCCGCGGACATCGTCCCGTATCCGACTTTTCTGCAATTCGACCTAACTTTGTGTACACACGTCAGATCGAGACGAAACTTGCGCCATCAGACTCGTAGCGATACGCTGGTCCTGTGGGTCAAGTTTGGTTCGATTCTGAGAACGTTGACGAAATCGCGTGTCGTGGGCCCCACAGGCCCCGCTCGACGGGCGATTTTGTGATCGGCTCATCGGAATTCAATTCTGAAAGTTCCGTTGGGTTCGTATCATCGTTCCTGACCTGTTGACACTAAGTTTGGTGAATTTGGAGACCGTTGACCCGGACGTATTTTTCGGTGCAACGCGGGCCCACCGGTGGACCCCGTTTTGGCCCGAAACTGCCGTTTCTGCCCTTGTCTCCAAATTGGACCCAAGGACAGGCGTTTCTAGCTGATTGATATTTTCTGGATCTGATGGTGATGTTTGTTTCAGCAACCGGAGTACCGCCTGCAAATCCAGCCGAAGTCAGAACCGCAAACATAGCCGGAACCACAGGCAAGTGTACCTTGCCAAACGCTGCAGCTTGCTATATATTTTTTCTTGGTTAATTTTGCATCAGTGAGAACATAGAGCTTGTAAATTCTCAGTAATTTCTGTTATAGTATTTTACTTGAATTCTGGTAGATCCATATGTAACTTGTTTTAACTGCTTAACCTAGGAAACGAGTGACGTGCTTAGTGTCCGATCATAGTCGGGTACCAACTCCATACGCGGGGTTGTGTAACGTCACATAGACATGGATATCGAGACCCGATAATTTCTCATACTTGTCCTATCAAGTACACCAGAACCCAGGACACTTGACACTATTCCATGAGACAGAGTCTTCCTGAGTCATTCGAGGTGATTCTGTATAGGATGCATGTTGTATGACATAGACTTTACATTCTTAAACAATTGACTCATAGCTATCAGACTTACTGCATTAGTTATAATCGTGCGTGACATGGACATGAGGCATCGTGGACATGAGACGTGGGATTATATTGGGTGGGGAGAGACACACAGACTACAGGCTGATATTATATATATATAACATAGTATATTTCAGAGTATAATTCATAGTTATTGCCGCTACCGGCTCCCCGACACAGAGCTTGTAGTGGCTTCAGCCTGAATTCTAGTACTGCTCTCATATTGCATATCACTTAGCTGGTTACATAGCTTACTCTCTTGTTTAATTATCTGCTGCAATGTATTTATTTTGGCTTGTATTTTCTGTACCTTGCTGTCCCCTGAGGACCTGGATCCGGATTATGTCCCCAGGTACAGTTGAAGAGAATTACCCAGAGGTGTACGGTACCGGAGCACTCCTTGGAGCAGAACAAGGAACAGAGGACGAAGTAGTGGCCGAAGATTTCTCCTGAGCACCGGCTTCAACAACACAGTATTTCCATTTCCAGCATTTTATTTCCTGTCTTTTCTTCTTAAATGTAACAGAATAATTTCTCGGATTGTTTCCCGAGATAACCTTATTTGATATTGCATATTTATTTCCATTGCATGATTTCTGGCAATCAATCTGTGTTATTCTGTGGATGAGATTAGTAAAACCTGAGACTTGTAACTTATTACTGCTAGACTACAGCTTAAGCATGCCCTGATGGATCCATTAAATTGGGTTGTCCATCGGTGCGTGCTGCTGGCCATTGCTCACGTGCTCAGTCCCTCGTCATTTTTGGGACTGGGACGTGACACCTCAGTGCATTTTTGCATAAAAGCCCCCAATAATTGGAAAATTGCACAAAGGCGAAAATTGAATTTAATTAATTAAATCGAAACGCGCATGATGTTCTAGAATTAATTGGGAGTACATGGGATCAAATTTTGGTGGGACAAAATTGTCAGGGCGTAGTGGGGACAGTATAAGATATTAATAAAATTCGGTTTGCACAGATCGGTCAAGATTGTGTCCCCAATTTCGATTGGAACGCACAGGGGTACAAAGTCAAGATTTAATTAGAATTAAGAATTAACGTCCTCGACGTTTATCGTGCGACTAAAATGTAGCACAAGGGAGCAATGTTATAAATTGCACAAGGGTCGAAATCGTAGGCGGACATGTCTAGGATGAGATCGTGAAGTTTCTAGATGGGCAATGGCTAGTGAGGTGCTTCAATAATCGCAGCACGGTAAGGTGCGCTATACGATATAATTATTGCATTATTAGCTAAATGCCGCGTTCTAATTCTAGTTGGGTTCAAACTAGCCCTAATTTCACTATCGAAGCCACGTAGCCCTAATTTTGGGTGAGGGGGTTTACAATCTACCCAACTTAAAATAATTTTGTCCTCGAAATTAAAATAAGGCATAATTTGTTAAATCCTTTACATTCGTACCTAAGGTACGTCATTCGCAATCTCTTGCAAAAATTTAAATAACAAAATCTATTCAAATCTATCGTGATCACTTCAAAATTAAGATGACCATTGTTTAAATCAAATTTCAACCTGTCGTAATCTCTTCTCGATTTTTTTTAAATAATCAACATCCAAATCTAACTCAAGTCTATATGACATCCCACATCAAAATTTATATCACAATTTCCAATTACCATAATCTCCTCTAGACTTTGAACAATAAACAGTTCTAATCAAATCTTATTCCTATTCTCAACTTAAGAATTTCGTACTCTTCAAATATTTAAACTCAATTTACATCCTCAATATTTCAAATAGGTGACCCAACAATCAAAATTGAACTTTTAATTCAAATCATCAAATTGAAAAATAATTCAAATACGGTCCACCAATGTTCAAGTCTGAAATTCTATATTTATCCTCCAAATTCAAATTGATGATTCTACCTTCAGTGTTCAAAAATTTAAATCATGTACTTAAGGTATAAATATTGGGTCCTCAATATCAATTCATTAATCCTCATCATCTTAGTCATTCTTCTAAATTTCTCAAAATTAAAATGGCTTGAACCTCTCCCAATCTAATCTTACTCGATCACAATCTAAAAGAAATTCCTCTCGAGTTGACAAATGCACTGCTACCCAACTTGTAATTTACCCATCTCTCACATAAGGCTATATACCTTAAGAAAAATATTCCTCAATTTATTTACTCATGTCATTCAATCCTCAAAACTTCAACGCCGATTATATCATATATGATATGTCCTTAATTACAAAAGAATAATCCTCAAGTATGTGATCGGCCTACGGGGTATATCTAGTACTCTCTGTGTATTAAACTTATACTAAGCACGAGGTTTCGTCTTTCCGAAATAAGGGAAGACGGAGACCAATAAATAAGAGTTTCAAGGGTGAGGTAATAGAATAGAAGTATCAGGATCAAGGAGTTTAAGAAATTCAAATGGGAATTGTCAAAGCAGTTGTGGATTGAAATCCTATTTTGGTAATTCTTTTTCACATGCTCGTATTAGTACAGTTATGTAACCGATACGATACGCTCATACATGTCTATAGGACAAGTATATTCGTCTACCAATCATTATATATCTCAATCCACGTAAAGTAGTATTACGAGGGGCGAATCAAGCGTACTAAGGTTAGCTAGACCTTAATACACTGATTCTGAAATGTATTAGTGTGTCGACCCACTACTACATATGTCATAAACAAGCTCGACAAGGAATAAGCTTGCAAAAACTAGGCTACAATAGCGGCATAAGTCAAGGTGGTACAACAATATCAGTACGCTAGATGATGATGAAAGGAGGTACAAATTAATTTAAGTTCACAAAACAAAAACAAAATAAGCAACAATAATAAAAACTCTACAATCTCTACAGTTATCATGCAACCTCCTTGTCTATGTCGCTAGTCGACCAAATGGGGGCAAGGACCTCTAAATTCTATTGTCTGAATAAACACTATCGTCTTTTGCTAGTATACAATTAATGTTGTTCAATCACACTTCAATAATAGGTCAAAAGACTATGTGATACTAGGTTGTGAGGTATACTACCCAACTTAAAACAATAAACTAATACTGTGACAGTCTTAAGGGTACCGTAGAAGCTCCTATTAAGGTCTTCGAGAAGGGGTCTTGGTACTTGTTAGGGTATCCTCTTATATTACATAGGTCATGGTCGTCTTAACTCTTAGTCATAGTGCAAGTGTCAATAGTAAGAATGGAACAGTTACTGGCCTCAAGGGAAAGGAAATATAACTCGTATTGAGGTATGGTACAAGTTATGCAATTTAAAACTAAGGGATAAGCACTAGGTCTCAATCTACAAGAATAACTTAACTATCAAGTTCTAACTACTAAGCACACAATTTCAAATTTCAAGATTACAACTATAATCCTAGCAAACTATGTGTCCTTAACAAAGAAATAAATTACTTGGCTATCCGAAGTGTCAGATGGCACGAGTTGAAAGATGAAGAGAAGAAACGTAATTAGCCGTCGCAAAATAGCGAGCGCTATGGTCGCAGGGAAACAATATATAAAATAAAGATAGAGGGCTCTAGATAGCATCATGGTTCTCTAAGGGGAGTGGGGTGTTAGTTGCTATGTTCGGGGTATGATCAAGGGAGAAGTGTTGATTACATTCCTCTAGGCTTCCTAGGGTGTTGTCTACTAATCGCAAGACAATGATATAAGTTTACAGATCTCCAATACTTTCTAATTATGAAGATTAGGTTCAGTCCTAATATTCAAATTTTTGGTTTTCTATTGGTTCCTCAATACTAGGCTCAAATATTATGGTAAACTTCTTAACTAACTCTAGCAGTGTCTATACTACTCTCAAGTCTTCATAATACATCAGGGGTAATGGTAAACCAATTCTAGAGATAAGAAATTCTAGGGTTCACTAAATATTCTAAACTTAGTGGTGTATCTATATTCTCGTTGTATTCTTAATAGATGTGCTACTCTATTTATCATCCTAATAACATGGGTTCCTATATTCTAGCAGAAGGCTATATATACTCAAGGAACTTATTAGGGAAGTACAGGAATCAAGCAGGATACAATTGTTCGAATAGATCATAGAGGAGGAAGGTGAATCACAGTCAACTGTGGATGAGATCCTATATTCTAGTCCTAGGTGCAGGCTTGTCTGGTACAGTAACGTAACCAAGACAATATGCTCTCGACCTGTATGGGCCACCACAAAAACATGTCACGTCCCAGTCCCAAAAATACGTAGGACTAGGACACGTAAGCATGCCAGCCGCATGGATATGGCAACTCCAATATATGGAAACCAAATCCACACGTACGCTGTAATATGAATATCAAATCCACGAGTGGTATAAAATATAATACAAGTCACAGGGTATAATCTAAATCTCATCCACCAAAATTATATAGAAATAAATAACCAGTATCTAAGAAACTAGATCTCAAAATAAAGTATCTAATGATGGTAGTCGGATGGAAACAAATCCACTACCGACTCAAATGTAAGAGCAAATATTAAAGTAAGTACAACACAACAACACCATATAAGAACACCATCTAGCAATCACGGGCTCGAAGAGAGGACATCCACGAAACATATATAGCCATCCGATCTGTGCTCCTGCAAATACTCAAGAATAGATACACCTGGCAGAGGACCAGGTCCTCAGAGGGACATAACAAGAATACTTAAACACATGCCAATAAAGTACTGAAATAAATATCCAAAGGGGTCGCCTAACCGTCTATGTGAATGCAGTTTGAGAACAACTTTCCACCAAGTGGGCTATCTGGCTAAAATGGGATTGGCATGGTTCTCTTGGAGATCCAGGGGCCTACAAAGGCACGACGACTTTCGAACGTCGGAGGCCCGCCTGATAATATATAATATATAGTGGTCATCATGACCGCGCATCTCCGGCGGAGCGTACGGGTTACACAAGGAAAGTGCAAAGGAGCCCAAATGCCTTACTTGTTGTTCTCCCCACCCAATGCTCTAAGCATGTCACATCCATGACACGATTTGGTCCATGGCCTATCCTTAGTACCCTAGCCCAATCCTGCAACCAAACAAGGACAAGGATGGGACCACCTTACTACAATAGGCTATGTCCATAGACCTCTAATAACTGCTAAGTCTTCTAGCATGCAAAGTTTCTAACAGCAGTTATTCCTAACGCACGTCCCACACGTACCGATGATCAGTCAATACGTACGTCCGTGATCTATATGAGACTCACAACTCGTATAAAATATGTGTCACAGTCAAATGAAACCTAATGGTGCTACATGATAATGGGGTAGTCTCATAAACAGGTCAATGCAAATACATAAATAAAAACATAACGCGACCACACCGTCGCGCGCATTTTATATAACAGTTAAAATATATGAACTAAAAGACAGAAAAATAAAGGTGCATGCAACATATGGAATATAAATAACAGTACAATGGCAAGGTATACTTGCCTGGCAAGGAAGCTGCGATGTACCAATATCCTGCTCCAGAATTCGCGCAGAACAAATCCAACATCTTGATTCCTTTAATATAGCATGTGGTTCTACTTAAAATATTTGTATGTATCCTTCCCCTTTTGCAAGCATGGCTTGTACAATGATGCTTATAATCCCAATCACTCTTGCAAGTGGAGTTACTTGGAGAATCATTTTGGAAGAGAACCTGAAGATGTGGAGACTTGAACATCTCCTTGTCTTCACCATTCATAGATAGATATATGCTCCATATTTATGTAAAGCATAGAAAAAGTGGAATCTGAAAATGAAGAGTGCTACAAGTGGCAGGCTAGTCTTGTCCTCCTTCATCACTAATCCTTTTCTTCTTTATGGGGCGATGGACAAGAAAATCTCGAGCAAAAGACTGGAGTGAACTGTACAGAATCTCTTCACGCCAAGGTCCTTTACAGGCTTCAATTACTTTGGTGACCATTGAATGTGTTTTGGTGATATCATGTTCAGTGTCAGATCAAAAGCCTGTACATCCCAAATTCCTGAGAACTGACTTCTCAAGCTCTGTACCGGAACAGATTTGAACTGAAGGTCGTCCTCTATCGAACCCGTGTCCAAATTCAAGCTGGAGTTCGATGACGATCGATTGTTCGCTCGATCAAGTCATCAACTGCGATCGATTCACGATTCACTGAACTCGCCGAGCCGCTGTCGAGATGCCTCGTCGATCGTCGAACCGCCGCTCGCTGACCACCGGAGTTGTCGCCGAGAGATGATCGCCGCTCGCTCCTACGCACTGGAGGGGGAAAGGACCGCCATCGCTATGGCTCCGGTGCTTGGAGTCTCGGGAAGAAGAGAAAGAAAAGGGAGGAGAGGTTTCATCAGGGCTCGTCGGCGTCGGGATGAGTCGGTGACGGGAAACCTCTTGACACAGAACGAAGAAGAAGAAGAAGAAGAAGAAGAAGAAGAAGAAGAAGAGGCGTCGGCTGAGTTTGCATAGGTTTTGGGAATAATCCAAAATAAAGTAAAGGGGATGATATATCTATATGCACATGAGTGGGTTGCCCTAGGAATAATTGACCTAAATTTGTTGGGCTTGGTCAACATCTCCTAGGGGTGGCCTTGGGCTCACATGAGGGTGATGGGCTAGAAATTATAATTATTTAATTGCAAGGGTTGGATTAAAATAAATGGGGTGATGTTGCGCGTTTGAAATTCCAAAAAATTATGACAAAAATCCACGTGAAGGGAAAAATCGATTCCCTTTTGAATTGTCCAATGGTGAGGACACCTCAGTGCATTTTTGCATAAAAGCCCCCAACAATTGGAAAATTGCACAAAGGCGGAAATTAAATTTAATTAATTAAATCGAAACGCGCACGATGTTCTAGAATTAATTGGGAGTACATGGGATCAAATTTTGGTGGGACAAAATTGTCAGGGCGTAGGGGGGACAGTGTAAGATATTAATAAAATTCGGTTTGCACAGATCGCTCAAGATTGTGTCCCCAATTTCGATTGGAACGCACAGGGGTACAAAGTCAAGATTTAATTAGAATTAAGAATTAACGTCCTCGACGTTTATCGTGCGACTAAAATGTAGCACAAGGGAGCAATGTTATAAATTGCACAAGGGTCAAAATCGTAGGCGGACATGTCTAGGATGAGATCGTGAAGTTTCTAGATGGGCAATGGCTAGTGAGGTGCTTCAATAATCGCAGCACGGTAAGGTGCGCTATACGATATAATTATTGCATTATTAGCTAAATGCCGCGTTCTAATTCTAGTTGGGTTCAAACTAGCCCTAATTTCACTATCGAAGCCACGTAGCCCTAATTTTGGGTGAGGGGGTTTACAGTGCGGAACCAGTACCCATTGCCAAGGATAGATGACTTGTTTGATCAGCTGCAAGCTGCAACAGTTTTCTCTAAAATTGATCTCAGGTCAGGGTACCACCAGTTGAAAATCAAATCAGATGATGTTCAAAAATCTGCATTCAGAACCCGATACGGACACTATGAATTTCTCGTGATATCGTTCGGCTTGACGAACGCCCCTGCAGCTTTCATGGATCTGATGAACCGCGTGTTTCGGCCGTACGTAGACAAGTTTGTGGTCGTGTTCATCGACGACATTCTAATATATTCCAAGAACGAGGCGGAACACAAGGAACACCTAAAGATCGTGCTGCAGACATTACGAGAGCATCAGTTGTACGCTAAGCTCAGCAAGTGTGAGTTCTGGTTGAACAGCGTAGCTTTTCTTGGTCATGTAGTCTCGGCAGAAGGCATCGCCGTAGACCCGAAGAAAATAGAGGCTGTGGTGGATTGGAAGCAACCTACATCAGCCAGCGAAGTTCGAAGCTTTCTGGGCCTAGCGGGATACTATCGTAGGTTCGTGAAGGATTTTTCTAAACTGGCCTCGCCTTTGACCCGCCTTACTCAGAAGGGTATTGTATACAAATGGGGTGATGACTGCGAAGTCAGCTTTCGGGAACTTAAGCAGCGTCTTGTTTCAGCTCCGATTCTTGCTCTTCCATATGGGGTAGAGGAGTTTCAGATATACAGTGATGCATGAGGACTCGGTTTGGGATGTGTGCTCATGCAGAGGAATAAGGTAATATCGTACGCCTCCAGGCAACTGAAGTCGCACGAGAAAAACTACCCGACGCACGACTTGGAATTGGCGGCAATTGTATTTGCATTGAAGTTGTGGAGGCATTATCTTTATGGTGTTGCTTGCAAAATCTTCACAGATCACAAGAGCCTCAAGTATCTATTCACCCAACGGGAACTGAACCTCCGACAGCGGCGTTGGCTAGAACTGATTAAGGACTATGATTTGACGATCGCTTACACACCGGACAAGGGAAACGTCATTGCTGATGCTCTGAGTCGGAAGCACGTGGGCTCGTTATCCATAAACAACCATTTACTTCGAGATCTTGAGGCGATGGGCATCGAGCTTCGGGTTCAGCATCAAGGAGTGCAGCTGGCATCACTCCATCTTGAACCAAGTTTGCGTGATAGAATCAAGTCAGCTCAGGAGGGCGATCAGTTCCTAGCGAAGGCACGCGGACTGATTTCGGCGGGGAAGACGTCTGACTTTGTGGCAGGCGAAGATGGGACCTTACAAATGAAAGGAAGGCTATGTGTTCCTAACAACCCAGAACTCCAAAGGAAAATTATGGCGGAAGCACACTATGCGAAGTATTCCTTGCATCCGGGGAGCACTAAGATGTACATGGACTTACGCAGAACCTTTTGGTGGCAAGGTATGAAGCGGGATATGGCGACCTTTGTGTCACAGTGCATGGCCTGTCAACAGGTGAAAGCTGAACATCAGAGGCCCGGCGGGGAGCTGCAGAACCTCGCTATTCCTGAGTGGAAATGGGACAACATCACTATGGATTTCATTGTGGGATTTTCGAAGACGCCGCGGGGGCATGATGCGATTTGGGTCATAGTTGATCGTTTGACCAAATCAGCCCACTTTTTTCCTATAAAAGTTACTTGGAGCGTCGATCGGTTAGCACAGATTTACATAGACGAGATTGTTCGATTACACGGAGTACCTGCCTCAATCGTCTCTGACCGTGACGGACGCTTCTTATCTCGTTTTTGGACAAGCCTACAGTCTGCTTTGGGAACCAAGCTATAGTCCAGTACTGCATACCACCCCCAGACTGATGGCCAGACGGAAAGGACAAATCAGATACTTGAAGATATGTTACGGCTGTGTGCAATCAATTTGAAGACTAGTTGGGACACGCATCTCTCGTTGGCGGAGTTCGCGTACAACAACAGCTACCAATCGAGCATCCAGATGGCTCCGTACGAAGCACTGTATGGGCGCAAGTGTCAATCTCCAATCTGTTGGGACGAAGTCGGCGAGCGGCAAGTACTCGGGCCAGAGCTGGAAGAGCAGGCAGTTGAGAAAGTTCGCTTGATTCGGGAAAGACTCCGCACGGCGCAGAGCCGACAGAAAAGTTATGTCGATGCTCATCGTAGACCTTTGGAGTTCATGGTCGGGGATCATGTATTCTTGAAAGTGACGCCGATGCGTGGGGTGATGCGTTTCGGCGTGAAGGGCAAACTGAGTCCCAGGTTTGTCTGCCCCTTCGAGATACTGGAACGAGTGGCAGCTGTGGCATACCGGATTGCACTACCTCCCGCCTTGGCTGAAGTGCATGACGTATTCCATGTTTCTCAACTTCGGAAGTATGTGCATGACCCGAGTCATGTGGTTAGCTTCGAACAATTGGAACTGCGTACGGATCTATCATACTCAGAGGAGCCGGTGCAGATTGTGGATCGTAAGGAAAAAGTACTCCGCAACCGTACGATGTCCTTGGTTCGGGTGCTGTGGTGAAACCATTCAGTTGGGGAATCAACTTGGGAGATGGAATCAGAGATGAAGGAGAAATATCCTTCGTTGTTCTTTCAGTCGGAGGTAGGGCCTTGTTCTTAAGTTTCGGGACGAAACTTTTTCTTAGTGGTATATTATGTAGTGCCTCAAATTCCGATCCGACCGGGATGTGCACTATATAATTGGGCTTGTGGTTAGTCCGTCCGAGTATGCTTAGATCTTCGGCATCTTATTGCCACGGACGAAATGCGATGATATTTTCCAACTCATGGAAAGGCCTCTATTGAAACGAGTCCAATAGTTTTCGTGTTTGGTTGCTTGGTTTTCTTGATTGCCGCTTTGGGATTTGATTTGGTGTTGCTTTCGAGTTGCTTGGTTTTCGCTGCTGGTTTTATTGATTGGAGCTTGAATTTTGGGGAGTTCGGCAAGGAAGGATAGGTAAGAATTCTAACTCGGTGCTCGTGCTGTTGCAGGTCCGCGTAACTGACGTTTGATTGTCGCTAGGCGGGATTCCTTGTTTCAGTAACTTTTTCCTTAACCAGTGAGTGGTTTGGTCCCTTCTTTCCTACTTCTTCATGCCAACATCTCTAATGTTTCAAACGTTCACTCGATGATGCCCGGTTGGACGCCTAGGAAATGCTTAGCCACAATGCATGCCAGCCACTAAGAAAGGAACATGGGAATTGTAGACTAATTTTACTATATGCTTGCACACCTTATAATTCGAGTTGGTTGGAAAGGGAATTGGCTGTTGGTTGCGGCCTGGTGCCTCGGATAGAGTTTGGACCCATGGGATATCAAAATCGGAACACCGCATTGTGAAAATATGAACTGTTGCATAAGATATATATTGCTGCTTTACTTCATCTGTTTAATTCGATGCATTGTATGAGATATAAACTGTTCATGCATTTGCATGGTCTGGGACAACTTATGCACAAGGTTTATCATTTCCTCGAAACGGCTTTTCGGGGTACTGGAACCGTATCGATCCGGAGGAAAATATTAATTCGTGCTAGTCGCGATGCATTGCAGGACCTCCAGCAGGGCTTGCTACCCGGGCTGATAGGGCGCGCCGTTAATGCTTGGAATATGTCCCTAAGGTGTCGATCACACCAATGACCGCATAGAATAGAACACATGCTAATTTATTGTCTTGTGTAGATGGTAAGTATACTTGTGTTTCATTGCAGGGAAGGTGTGCATCGGTTAAGTAAGCAATCGATGCACTGGTTGGATTCAATGCTATTTTCATTCCTATCAAAACATGCAACTGATATGAATTGAATTCACTTGCTTCTTTATAGAAGTCATCTTAATGCATGCTCGCCCCTAATAAGCTAGTGTCGATTTAGTCGAGTGGGTTCATCCCGCTCACCAGTACAAGTTGAGTACTGACCCACGTTGTGGGCAACTATTTCAGGCACTCAGACGGTACAACGCTAGTGGATAGACGAAGAGGCATTAGGAGCACCTCTATTTTGAAGTATAGTTGGAGTCAGTTCATTTTGGAGGCTTGGACTTTCAACCTATACAAGGGCGTAATGTATGGACGACGGGGACTATCTGATGGAGCGCGCCCTGCATTTTGAGTTATCTTTTCTTATGTAATTCAAGTAGCCGAGAAGGCGCATCAATGTAGACTCTATATAAATTACTCTGAATTATCAATGAAAAAGCATGTTTCTTCCTGCACTTGTGTTCAATTATCTATGAATGTGTTTTCTAAATTGTGTTTCAAAGTGGATTTCTATAACTGCAAGTTCTTGCCTTGTACGAGCGCAACTCCAGGCTCGTACGGCATCACGCCCCAGCGAGGACGAATCGGTTCCGTGAAGGATCCAGCGAGGACGATTGACCCTTTCGGGATCTGGACGTGACACTAACTAACTAACTAACTAACTATATATATATATATATATATATATATATATATATATATATGCTACCTCAATACCTCGATACCCCTAATACCTCACTACCCTCAATACCTTGGTATCTCAAGGTATTGAGATACCTTACCCTTCTCTAACACTAACTAACTAGATGACTATCTATATATACATATACCTAGCTATATATCTAAGCAAATATATATATATATATATATATATATATATATATATATATATATATATATATCACACATACACATATACATACATCCATATCTATTACCCAACTATACATATATATATCTCCATATCTATCTATATATACCTATATTTATCTATATATATATATCTATATAGATATCTAATCTCTCTACCTCTCTCCCTGCTGCTGCTACCACCTAGTGCTAGTGCGAACTGCTGCTGCGCTCCTACGCAAAATGCCACGCTGCTGCTGTTGCCACGCTGCCCTTGCTGCTGCTGGTGGCATGCTGCTGTTGTTGCCGCGGCGCTGCGCGGCCTGCTGCCGCTGCTGCCAATGCTGGCTGCTGCTATAGCTGATGCTTGCGATGTTGCTGCCTCTGCTGGCTGCTACTGCAGCTAATGCTTGTTGTCGCGGCGCCTGCAGCTACCGCAGCTGCTGATACACGCTGCTGATACGCGCTGCGAGCGCTGCTGCTACATGCCTCTCTGCCTCCCTCTCTCTAGCACACTCACACACACACCTCGACACATATGGACACACACACTTAGATATATAGATACATATATATATACACAAACATATATACATATATATTTATACTCACACAACCAGATATATATATATACACACACTTATACACATATATATATAGGTACACACACATATGTATATATATATATATATATATATATATATATATAAACACACTATGTATATATATACACACACTCTCATACATATATATATATATATATATATATATATATATATATATATATATATATATACACATAAGCCCTCCACGAATCTGCCCAGACGACAGAACTCCGCTGCGTACTCGTCCAGTAGCATGCTCCCCTGGACGAGTGCCTTAAACTGACTCTCCAAAGCACTGAGCGCCACATCTGGGAAAAACTCCTCCTTAAAAAGCCTCTTGAAAGCCTCCCAAGTAAGCCCTGGTGCCTCGATCCTCGTATCAGTACGATACCACGTCAAAGCGAGGTCGAACATCTAACTGCCCGCTGCCTCTATCTGCATGCTGTCTGGAATCTGTGCCAGCCGAAAAATCCCCTCAATATGCTCTATCTAGTCATCCGCGTACAGGATCCCCTCTGTACCCCGGAACTCCTTGGGCTGCATCCTCTGGAAGTCAATGATGTTGCCCGGCCTCAGATGCTGAGTCTGATCTGCCTGTGGCTGGATCTGAGCCACTTTGTGTAGCACCCCGTTCTCCCGGTGCGGAGAGCGCGGCTAAGAAACACAAGACGGTATCATTCGATCGGGATAGATTGAATTAAGAACTCGTCCTCGTTATGGATTTGTTTCTTCGGAATCGATTCCCATATTCAGTGGACTGTGCCCCAAGGATCGGCTTAGCGGCAGAGTCAGGAGGGACCTCTCCGCTGCTATCTTTTATTGCCTCGATTTTCGATGTCGCTCGTTGCTTTCGTGCTTTGAGTTGGTTTTGGGATTTGCTTGTTTTCCTTGAACGGTTTCGATGGTTTTCATTGTTTTCGTTCATTGACTTGCACTTATATTCCGAGACTTGGAAAGAGAGGAAGAAGGATTAATCGAGCTGTTCGTGTGCAGGTGAACGAGCAGTAGGTGGCTTGCGAGCGGAGTCGTGAAGCGCCTCTTTCCTTCTTCTTTCCAAAATCTAAGTGAGTGGCTACCAACCCGATTAGCTAGTCCTGCTTCCAAGCTTCACAGCTAATCAATCTGCACTCTCCTTTGCCCCGATCAAACGATACCAAGTAATAATAAAAGAAACCAAGATAAAAGAGAATAACTTGGTTATTATGCTTGTCAACAAACTTATGAACGGTTATCATCCTGTATGCTAGTTCGTCTATAACTGTTCTATGAATCGTGCTAAGTATGGAAATATATGCTTGTTATGAAATAAACTGTCAGGATGACTATGCAAAACTGTATGCTATGGAACAAATTCTATGAGTATTCTCGATCATGGACGACTTGTGCACAAGGTATGTTATGAGTTTCGCGGACGGTCACCGGGGCGCCGGGACCGATCCGATCCGGACGGAACGTATGTATAGTCGTATGTTATGGGGCAAAGTGTTATGCAGCGGGGCTCGCCACCTGCGGTGTATATCATTTGTGTCTTGAGACTATAATCCGTCCCTTCGTGGCATCAAGCCAGTGATCCTATGTATATTTAAACCTGTTGCATACTAACTTGTGTCTTCGTTTCAGGGAAGACATGGTAAGTATTGTGCAGGTAATTCAGACGGTCAGATAAAATCCACCGAACGGTGGCATATTCATTTCAGTAAATTTTTATATGCTGCTTACTTGTAAATGAACTAAGGCAAGATAGAAACCCACAAAAATATGCATGCTTCACTAAACAACGTGTTGATTGATATAGTCAGGCTAGCTCGCCTTCACCAGCATGTTTCGATATGCTGATCCTCGTTGAAACAGGTTCTCCGCACCAAGGCGAACCGAGCGAGGAGCCGAAGTCGTCTTCCCGATCCAGTCCAGCTGTTAGCGCATCTTCACCGCGCCTCGAAGCCTTTTGAAGTCCGAAGCTGCAACTCTTCATACACAAATGCATCTCCGTGGCAAAGCTATCCTCCAGCCTGGAGGTCCTTATTATTTTGAGTTTATAAAGGGATGTAATGTACAGGACTGCTATCTCATTTTGAGTCATCTCTTTTGTAAGCCGTTCGGCATATTAGCTAACTCGTTCAAGAGTTTGTAATAGATGTTCATTATCAATAAAGAGAACTTTTTTATGTTTCAAATCTGTGTTTCAATTTATCTGCGTACTCTGAATATGTGCTTGTTATGCAAATCATTAAAGCCTTGTGCGGGCGCAACCCCAGGCCCGCACGGCGGTCACGATTCGGGGGACGCCTCAAGTGATTCTACGGAATTGGGTCGTGACATAGTGGTATCAGAGAACAGATTCAAAGTTCCTTAGACTTCGTGCTGGAAAAGTTCCTTTAAACGATCAAATTACTGTGCGAACTCTTGAACTCGCTAGGCCAAAATGAGATACATTCATGCAATAAGTCCATAATACATTATGATCCTAATGTAATTTACCTTCTTTTGAAGGAATGGATCCAGCGCAATCTGCAGCGCAACCACTGAACGAAATACAAGAAAGCAGTTCGGGTACTTCGGGAAGCTCTCGGAGCCAACGAGGCATGTCTCAAGTCGACCCGCTTGAGCGGGTAATGCAAATGTTAGAATCGCAACGACAACGAGACGATGCTCGCCAAGCCAAACTCGAGAGTAATCTAGAGACCCGATTCTCAGTCCAACAAAAGCAGGTAGATGCCCTGCAACAGATCGTTCAGACTTTGGCTGCCAACCATTCCGCCGCAACAGCAACGACTCCGGTGGAACAGCCCGTGCTTGAAGTGGAGACGCCTCAAATTCCAAGGCCGAGGGACGTGACTGCCTTCAACTTAGGCCATTTCAAGAAAGTCTGCAACACCCCATTCAACGGGACTGAGGATCCAGTGGTAGCTCTAGACTGGCTAGCCGAGCTCGAAGATCACTTCACTCTGCTAGAGGTCCCCGAAGATAAGCGCGTCGCCTGCGTGCAACTACAACTCTGCCTCAACGCACACGATTGGTGGGACGTGCATCGACGATCTCTTCAAT
This sequence comes from Iris macrosiphon, assembly GCA_036927795.1. Classification (NCBI taxonomy): domain Eukaryota; kingdom Viridiplantae; phylum Streptophyta; class Magnoliopsida; order Asparagales; family Iridaceae; genus Iris; species Iris macrosiphon. Next base: position 336,746 of record JAYESA010000153.1, read on the forward strand.
TTGATCACGGAGAGGAGGCGATCTCGTGGACGACCTTTCGTGCCGCGTTTGAAGAGGAGTTTATACCCCCTCCAGTGCAACGTAAGATGGAAAATGATTTCGTGCAACTACGGCAGGGCAGTATGACAGTCAAGCAATACTCCGCTGAATTCAACCGACTCTCCAAATTCGCTAGGGCCTATTTACCTGATGCAGCGAGTCGAGCCAGAAGGTTTGAAGGTGGATTACGCCCTGCCATCCATTCGCACGTGGCCAATAATCAGTATGGAACAATACGTGAAGTCATGAATCACGCCCTATCGCTCGAGCCACAGTATCCTCACGTTTCCACCGGCGCTGTGCATACCTACAATCACAAACGCCAAGGCAACGATAGAGGAAACACCGCTGCAAAGCGCCCTAACCATGGCGGTCCCCACAAAGGAAACCCGAGACCATTCTGTGATTTCTGTAAAAGCCAAGGACACTCTACGGAGAGATGTTACAGCAGAAAAGGTCTATGCTTCAACTATGGCGGGCCTGGCCACGTAGCTCGGGATTGTCCACTCCCCTCTAAGCTCCTGCCTCAACCCGATAATCCCTAACGGTTGGTTCTATTCCTAAGTTTCGGGACGAAACTTCCAATTAGTTGGGTAGGATGTAGCACCCCGTTCTCCCGGTGCGGAGAGCGCGGCTAAGAAACACAAGACGGTATCGTTCGATCGGGATAGATTGAATTAAGAACTCGTCCTCGTTATGGATTTGTTTCTTCGGAA
>JAYESA010000153.1:342500-400000 GCA_036927795.1 Iris macrosiphon
ATGGGTCCAGACTAGCCAAAATCCTAAAATAACTAATAAAAAAATAATACAACAAACTAATTAAATATTAATACAAATATTTATGATAAATACACAATTTACCAACAACAAAAAAATACTCTGTCTTGGAAATGGGGTAGTGACAATAGCGGAAGCATTGAATAACACAAGTATAGAAGTAAGGCAACTGTTTATCGATATAAACAAGTGCTACAAAAGGCACTTAGTCGAGATTTCAAGTCGCTCAAGCCTCTCTCTCTCTCTCTCTGAAACAGTAAAAGCGTGCCAAGTGGCTACATTTGTGGAATGATGTATAGACGATGTTCCAACATTATGTCCTGTATAAGTGCTTCAGTTCCGGACGTAGCGTTCCAAGGCTTCAGAGTGAACTCCACGCCTTAGCACGCACGAAGGAGGCATCCGCACCGAACGAGGTTCTCCCGCACCCTGCAAAAGTAATCTGGTGGGTTATCAGTACATGAATGCACTGGTGGGGAGGCTACTCGCCCGTTCGACAAATCCAAACACGTTCAATAGGTTCCGTGCACCATCTATTCAGTTATCTTTCTAATCTTGCCTAGGATCAGTTTCATGGCAATGTTGAATAGCCTAACTCGTGTGGCAGTGCATCGTGCGATATAAGAAGAAACATGGCGAGACTTACCAGCTAACCATCCTTTCTTTCATGTCCAAGGCAAACCAAGTTAATTCAAGCACGAGCATATATATACAAATTCAGGGGCAATAGCATATGCAAACACTGTGTTGTGGGCGAGATTATATTTCGGTTGACACGAGCATACAGGTTATCCTGAAATGTTTTAGAGGATGTTTGAGCGTTCCATATGCACAAGTGTTATACTCAATATCGTTCAGGTGCTTCAGATATTCTCGATGTGATGCAATAACTCGCACACGGATTGCCGCTAAGCGAGGATGACTTATCTCTATGAACAAGAGTCGCTGGCATAGCCATTATGGACATAGTTGCAATAAGACGGTGGTCCCGATGCTCCGGCAACTGACCGAACTTATCCGTGCTAGAAACAAACTAGCGCGACTACCGGATTTCCCCCTAGGCCGGATCGGTCCCGGTGCCCCGGAGCCCCGGAGCCCCGGCACCCCGTCCGTGGAAATCAAGCTCGTGCACAAGCGTCCGCGACATGCAAGTCTGGGTCTTCCAAATTTCACACAACTTGACATGTAAACCCCCTGATTTTTCAAGAATTTTTAAAAACAATTTTTACACAATTTTCTGTAATTTTTCTGGAATTAAAACTAAGGTATTTTGTGACTAAATAATTTTTTTAATGATGTTAATTAATATTAAAATATTATGAAAATAATATTTTCTGGTGTAAAATGAAAAACTAGACATAGGATAATTTTCGGAAATTTATTGGACCCCATAAACATTTTTAAAGCCCTAAAAACCAAGTCGTAATTAACCCTAAATTAAACCCTGACTGAACCCGGTTTATTTTAAATAAACCAAACCGACCCAAACCGCTGTCAAATCGAACCGAACCAAACCCGCTCATAACGGGTCGGGTCGGATCCAAAGTGAACCCGACCCGAAACCCGGCCTGAACCCTAATCCTAATCCTTACCCGAAACACTGTTCCGGCCCCCTTTAAAATCGCCTCGAACTCCTCGCTCCGCCGCCAGATCACCCTAGCCATCTCCTCCCTCCGCCCGCAGCGCCGCTCCGACGAACGCCCTAGCCTGAACCCTAACGTAGACGACCCCGCTCGAGCCCTCCGCCACCCAGGACACCACCCTCCATCTCTCCCCGCAGCCCCAGCCGATGACCCCGCTCGAGCCCTCGCCTCCAGTTTCCCGTCGACCACCACCCTTCGTCACTCTCCGCCCTAAGCCCTACCCTAGCTCCGCCGCTCGACTCCATCAATGCCACCGCCTTCCTCCTCCCCCATCTCCACCACCTCTCCGCCCTAAGCCCCGAGCCCCGCCATCATCCCCGACCGCCCAGTCGCCACCACCACCAACACGAGCACCCCGTCTTCCCTCCTCTTTCCTCCGCCTCGATCTCGAACCCGCAACAGCAGCCGAGGCCTCCCCCGCCTCTGCCCGGCCGCCTGAGCACCAGCCCCCTCCACCTCCGGCTGAACATCTCTGCCCCGAGCCACCTTCCTCCGGCCATCCCCAAGCATCGAAACCCTAACCCTAGAACGGACACAGCCCGGACACAGCAGAACAGTACACGGACACCGTGTCGGTGTGTCGTGTCGCCTCACGGACACGAAGAAACCCGTTCCACGGAGCCCTGTTCAGGTAACCCGTTCTCTCTCCTCGTTGTTTCGTTTTCCGTTCCGTCAGTTGTGACGCGTAGAATGTGTAACCCTCTCGATGCCCGTGCAACCCGCTCGGTGCGTCGCGTCCTGTGGCGATCGCGAACCGCGATCCAAAAACAGGAAAACCAACACCCTGTTTCACCCCGGAACTGAGTGCGCCCCGCCAAACGGGACGACTTGGTCGCGTGCGGTCTTCACCAAAATGTGCGCGCCGTTGATACGGACGAGCGAGATTTCGCAGAAGTTAATTTGGATGTGCGTGCACACCGGAATCAACGCGTATCCGCCGACAACGCCCCGTATCTGCCTGTTCTGGAACACGTTGTAACTTGGTGTACACACGTCGGATCGAGACGAAACTTGCGCCATCGGACTCGTAGCAATACGCTGGTCCTGTGACCCAAGTTTGGTTCGATTCTGAGAACGTTGATAAAATCGCGTATCGTGGGCCCCACGGCTCCAGTTGACGGGCGATTTTGTGATCGGCTCATCGGAATCCAATTCTGGAAGTTCCGTTGGGTTCGTATCATCATTCCTGACTTGTTGACACTGAGTTTGATGAATTTGGAGACCATTGGTTCTAACACGTTTTTCGGTACGAAGCGGGCCACACGTGGACCCCACTTTGACCCGAAATTACGGTTTTGCCCCTGTGTCCAAATTGGACGAAAGGGAAGTGCTTTTTAGCTATTTTGCTTATTCTGAGAACGTTGGTGATATCTATTTCAGCATCCGAAGATATTTGTTCTGAGGCCGTAGCTTCTGATCCTGTGTGCTTGACTTCTGGACAGTAGACCTTGCAGCTTTCTTACCAGGCAAGATACCTTGCCAAATTGCTTACAGTATTTTGCATGCTTAGTATATTTCTGTATATTTATTTTATTTCTGTATATTTATTGCATGTGTAGTTCCTTTCTGTCATTATTATATATTAGATATGTTGACACACACTTGACACTTAGTCTCATAGAGGACAATCATTAGGCGTATGGGCTTTTAACCACTCTGGTAAACCATAGTAACTAGCACGCACTATGGTGGTCGTGTCCGATGGTCGCTACCCCCGAGGTATGTCGATTGATTGAGTCCGAGGGTCGCTATCCCAGAGGTATGTCGGCTGATGATGTCCACTAACGAGCGTATGAGTTGTGAGGATTAGATCGAGTAGCCTACCCTTGCCCATACGTCGAAAAGTTGTCCTCATTTGCATTCATATAGATTGTCTGGTACAGCGTACTTATTTATTTTTAAATTATATGCATGTTTACTGTATTCAAGTTGGCTCGTTTTTCTGTATCTTGTTACGTCCCTCTGAGGACCTGGTCCTCTGTCAAGTGTATCTGTTTTTGAGTATTTGCATGAGCGCAGATCCGGATGGTTACATATGATTCGAGGGTGTCTTCTCTTCGAGCCGTGATTGATAGCTGGTATTCTTATATTGTGTTTGTTGTGTTGTACTTATATTGTATTTATTTTTCCATTCGAATTGGTAGTGGATTTGTTTCCACCCAACTATCATCCTTAGATACTTTTATGGACATCTAGTTTCATAGATACTGGTTAGTTATTTATAATTGATTTTCCGTGGATGGGATTTAGATTATACCCTATGACTTGTGACATATGTTATACCACTGTGGATTTGATATTCATATTACAGCATACGTATATGTTTGGTTTCCATATATTGGAGTTGCCATACCCATGCGGCTGGCATGCTTATGTATCCTAGTCCTACGTATTTTTGGGACTGGGGCGTGACAGACATGATAATTCATGATTCTTATTCTGAACCGAGCATTTGCTCCACGAGCTGGGATTCTTTCTTTACTTGACATGATTCTAGCTCAGATGTAAACTTGCCATAATTTCCATTCAGATATATACTTGCCTTGATGCATTCTCCTGGTGCAGGGACTGCCTTGGCGACCCAACAGTCCCGGATACTTGCAGGTTCCTATTGCACAAACGGACTATTTGATAGTCTTCTGGCTAACTTGAATGCATGCACGATACACGATAGTGTTTACTTGATTGTGGCATAAGTTTCATATGGCAAACATTGAGTCGAGATAACATTACAAGTTAACATATAAGCAGGCAAGTATTACACTCATAAGAAAACTTAAGCATTCACATTGGCTCGGGCCCGAAGGTAAACCGAGGAGTGAAACCATAAAGGGGCTTACCGAACGACATAATCTAGGGTCGTGCAGTGTAACAAGTGAAGCAGTGCACTCCGAAGAGTATATACATATCGTTCTACTCGAGGCATAGCGGGGTCTAGTTGCACGAGGCAAAGGTAGCATGCAAGGGTCTGATTATAAGTAATGTTTCATTTCCATGTTCTAACACAAGCAATGCAAGTTGGGATTATTCCCTTAGCTAGGTGCGTTGTATTTTTATTAGCATGCAATGGGTGATTCACCTAGCGAGTAGCATGAAACGTCCATATTTTAAGTGTGCTGGCTAAGCAAAGGCAAGTTCATCGTAGCCACCTACCTTAGCGATGATTCATCTCGATCGAGCGATACTCCGAGCGAGCCTCTGAAAGCCTAAGCCGAAACTCCTGAAGGGCCAAGTTTGGAAATCCTTTTGCCTCAAACGAGTCTTCTCTCTGAGCAAAGTGGGTCAGGACATTGCACTTTTGCCGTTTGAATTGACAGTCCGCTTGAGTGGAACGGGTCATTACACTTACCATTCTTCCTTCCCTGTCCAAGGAAAACCAAGTTAAACCAAGCACGTGTATATATATAATGGAATCCAAGGGCAATTGCATAAGAAAACACAAGTATCACGGGCGGGATTTCTGATTCGGGTGCACGAGTTACAAGAATTACTTAGATATATTATACTCAGAAGTCTAAGGTATTCAAATGCATAAATAGATACAGATGTGTTACACAGAGCAGTCACCTACAATACAATGACTCGCACGCGGGTTGCCGCAATCGAGCCAACTTAATCTATATGACAGAGGGTCACTGGCATGACTTCCATAGTGGACAATGTAATCACGAGGCAAAGATGGCGTGCAAGCAAGTATACAACGGTGGACTTTGCACCCATCCCGCCCCAAACAGACGACTACTCGGTTGTTCCGTTTAGATCGGATCGGCCCCAGTGCCCCGACGATCGTCCGCAGAACTTGGATTCAAAAATTCTCTTGTGCACAAGTTGTCCGTGACCGCGCGTATCCTCAAGTTTTCCAGATTCTCGTAGGTACATATACATATACAGATTACGGGTACAGGTACGGGTTCAAGTCAAGATCTATCAGGTACAGTATCGACTCCTCGAGCCGTCAGATTCAGTACAGAACGAGTATTGATTTCCAGAGATGTTGTGATGTTATTTTGCTTAACTGTCCATGATGCAGTCCTCTAGTTCGGAAAATGCCTTGGCGACCTTACGGTTCCAAATGCTTTCAATATTTTATACTTGGCTCGGAACGACTATCTTGATAGCCTTCCTGCCTCAACTGAACGAATCACAGATAGTGAAGTGCGGTGAATTGTGGCATGCATATAAGTGACAAGCATTAGAACGAGGCAACGAGTACAAGTTATAAGGTAAGCAGGCAAGCATTGCATTTGTGTGAAACATAAGCATTTAAGTTGGCACGGTCTAAGAGGTAGTGCGAGGGATAAAACCGTACAGGGACATACCGAGCGACATAATCTAGGGGCGTGCAGTATAAATAAGTGAAGCGGTGCACTACAAAAAGTATATGATGATCTACTCGAGACATAGCGGTGTCTACTTGCACAAGGCAAATGTAGCATGCGAGGGTCCAAGATATAAGCCAAATTTTATTTCCATGTTCTAACACAAGCAATACAAGATGGGATTATTCCCTTAGCTAGGTGCGTTGTATTCTTTATTAGCATGCAAGAGGTGATTCACATAGCGACTAGCATGTATCGTCCATATTTTAAGTGTGCTGGCTAAGCAAAGACAAGTTCATCGTAGCCACCCACCTTAGCGATGATTCGTCTCGGTCGAGCGATACTCCGAGCGAGCCTGTGAAAGTCTAAGTCCGAATTCCTTAAGGGTCGAGTCTGAAAATCCTTTGCCTCAAACAAGTGCTCTCGCTGAGCAAAGCGGGTCGGGTTGTTGCACTTGTGCCGTTTGAATCTGCTGTCCGCTTGAACGGAAAGGGTCGTTACAAGGAGACGGAGAATAAGTGAGTAAAAGAATAGATGAAAAGAAGGAAGAAAAGCCATATGTGAAGTCTATGGAAGAAAGGATTTGAAGAGAATCTCTAGAGAAATGGGAAAGATCTTTGAGGAATTGAAAAGTTGGATCTTTAATATTTTTTGAGAAAATTTGAGTTGTACCCCATTTTATTTAACATAATTCAAGATGCACCATACTGCTTTACCATAATGTACAACACCCCTCACTTCCGTCAAAAACTAACGGTCAACTTTGTTGATCGTTAATTTTTGACCGAAATACCCCTTCTCTATTTCCAAGATTATGAAGTTTCTGCAATCCTATCAATCATTAATCGACTAATTGTTCTATATCCACCCAAGTTTCTGCAATCCTCTAGAAAAAATAATCTTATATCTAATTAAAATATTTTGGTGTTGTAAACCACTTAATGATTGCATCAACCATTATCTATTTGTAATCTTGTAAAGATACTATTTTATCCGGTTGTTAAGTCATAATACTATTATAAATAAGTACATGGGAAATCCTTCTAAGGTTCAGGCACTATAGAATTTCTCTCCCTCCCTCTAAAATATTGTAAAGATACTATCGAATCCTAAAGAGTAAGTATGACCTAAATTAATTTTATGATATTACTTTTTATTTTTTCATTTTTTCATTTTTTACAGAAAATTGAGATTCCTCCTCTGATCAGCCTACCCCCGATCTCCATGGTCGATGGTCTAACAACCAGAAATTGTTTTCAGTTTTACAAGATCATTCATATTTATAGACTCGTAATAACTTTCTAAACTATACATATCCTTCGGAACTATCGAACAAAAATGACTCAATAATTTTTAGATCCTCCTGGATTAATTATTCGGCAATGGCTCTCAAAACCAACGCCTATCACACTATCAAAATCAGTCAGAGCTCCATCCTAAGCCATTAACAGTGTCCTTAATGCTATGGACTTCCATCATGACTCGAATGCTAGGCTCACAATGAGCACAGTATCGCCTGAGTCAATAATCAATGTTTCCTAATTTATTAGCTGTGTGGAATGGAACAAGTCCGCTGAAAGGAGCAGCCTCACCTAATGTCAGCCTGTAGTGAAACTAAAATTTGGTTAGGGGAAGATAGTTTCGCTGCCAACAATTTGTCCAAAGCAAACTAAGAACTGAGGCTTAGCCGAACCTGAGCCAGCAGAAATTAGCCCCGCAGAACCCCTGCCCCTGCTGAAACATAGTTTAGCTGCCAACAATTTGTGGGTTAGTACTTTTTAACAATAATTGACAATAGATGCAACAAAGGAAAACCTGGAGATATTGTAAATGTTGAAAATAAATGTTACATTAGCAATACTTGCATACAATCATACACCCTTAATATTAAAAATAAAACTGAAAGACAACCTTTAGCTAATTACAAGAACATATTTTGATCCATATTACAATGCGCAAAAGTCTTATCTATTCCAGGAATCGAACCAGGAAATACTTCACCTAACTAAATCCTGATGGTCCTTCGTCACAACCAGAAAGAAATTCCTCGGACTCTTGGATTGAAGACCACCATAAGCACTCTTGGACAACTAGGAAGAATTTACTTGACATGAAGCCACCATAAGAAAAGTTGGCAACAAGAGTATAAATGGGGCTGCAGAGCAGCACTTCTTCTTTCAAACAGCATTTCATAGATCACTTAAAACTGATTACAAGTACCTCAAAATGATTCCGTATTAATATCCGTTAAATTATTTCTGGCACAAGGAGCTACTTCAAATTCAATATCACCTTAAACAAAAAATACTAGATGATATGTTTTCAGTGTTGGAAGAAATCTGTACAATAATTGCTATTCCTGAAGTTGCAATGTACGTAAAAAACCAAAAAAATTACAATGATTTGGACGAAGAGAAAATTACAAACTGATTTGTAACACGAAATACTAGAAAGTAAAACTTGTAAAGAAATGCAACATTGTTGCTATTACAATCATTGTTACAACACAAACGAAATGAAAGTATGAAGATGTTGAGAAAAGCAACTCGCTAGGGTGATCAAAATCACCGTTGCTCAAAGCAAGATTTGACCTATTTTTCGTCGATCTGCTCCCACGAACCTCTGAAACGCTCCTAAGTCACTCTGTAATGTGTGAATCTTGGATAGGACTTCGTTGCTCATGTGTTGATCCTAAGGCCTCTCACACTGTGTACTCTCTTCTATGTTCTGTGTACTTCGAAATGAGAATAACCCAAGAATGTATAGGAGAAGTCACTCCTTAGCATACCACTACTCATTATGGACATTAAATCCGGAGTTAAGTGCCCATAATGTGGACAATTAGTCCCCTAAAGCAAATGAAGAACCATACGCAGAGCCATGCACAGGAACCTACGTCCGAAGAGCAAAGTGCGTCATCAAAATACCACTCTATGCCCGTCCTCCAAGTCACGGAGCTTAGCTCCTAAGGAAAATCCCAAAGAGAGCAGCAAAAAACATATAATTTTTTGAGAATTCAAACATTTGACCTCTAGAAAAATACTCCACCATCTTAACCACATGGGCTACCACACCCCATGTCCACATGTCAATACAAAACACAGCCTTATATTGAAATACACCCTTGGGGTTATAGGCGATGTGGGACTATAATTCTAGAGTCCAATTTCAAAACCCCAACAATCATATGGGTACAAAATGAAATGATAGGACAGTGACAACATAAACAAAAAAACTAACCATCCCAAAATTTAGTCATTGGTAACACAAATTGTCGACCTGCAATTTTCAGGATGGTGAGCGGCACTTTCAGAAGAATGTATGTGCCTTTTTGAGGTTGCATCCAATAGATCGACATCTACTGTCTTCCTCCTATGTACTGAATTCAGCAGTTTTCTGGATCATCAGTATGTTAGCGAACAGTCATCACATCAGTATTTTCATTTCATTCCTCTTTTGCTTTTATTATATAAACCTGTAGTTGCAACAAAATTCCAGGAAGTCAGCACATCCTAATTTTATTTTCCTTTCCAATCATAGCAAAAAGAGGTACATGCAATTGGTTTACTGATGAAATGTAAACTCCTACTGTATGAACCATTAATCATGTCGTGCAAAATGTTGGTCGGTCGGTTGGTTGGTTGGTTGTGTGATGCAAATGGGGGAATTTTTTTCCACTGATCTCTGTTTCAGCAACTATTACTGAATTTCAGTCAGGTGCTTGATTGAGACTCTGTGGCAACAGTTATGAATCCCCTCAACCATTTATCTATATATTTTTTATGAAAGAAATCTGGGGAATCAAAATCTGGATTTTGTTTGTATCAAGAATTGGTAAATATAGTAGAAAATGGTTATGCAGAACCAGATTAAGACGATGTATTACGGCTGATCAATGGAAAAAAGACTGAATAAGACAACAGAAAGAAAGACTCATAAGGTGCTTCTTTTTGTCTAGCAAATAATCAACTAGACCATTTCCCCAAAGATTGCCAAAGGAACCAAATCCAAGGAAGCATGGGGCATGTTGAAGGCGTTATGAGCAACAAGCAAGGTCATTTGTATTTAACTCCAAGCATATTTTAATTGAAGAACTAAAGACTCATAAAAATTTCTTTATCTTAATGTCAAGGGAAAACGTGATTGATGTATGGCTGCTCGATTTGTAGTCCTTGCAGCAATTATATGACATGCTTGAAGAGAAGGAAAATGAGCAATACAAAGTTCAATTCGTAGCAAAGGACTAGGCACGAAGAGAAGAGGTTGATTATAATGAGATATCCGATAGTGAAGTACACATCCAACAGGGAGTTACTTTTTTGGTTACTATGTTTGATATGTTGCCACAACAGCTCGACGAATCTTTACAAGGTTTCTTCACGAGGACTTAGAAGAACAAATATTTATGCATCAACATGAAAGTTCAAAAAAGCCAGGAAAGGAATATTATGTTTGTGAATTATGTAACTTTGGGAAATTTGCAAACCTAGTCTTCATTCATTGATATGGTGAATATATATACAAGGGAAAGAGTTGCCCTAGACCCATAAGCCATATGATGCACATGCAAATATCCTAACTCTCCCTGGAGCATATATATTAATCATGGCCAATATGTTACCAATTAAAAATAATACGGGATATAGACAATGGTTTGGTGAAAGTTCCACTCCAAGCTCTCTCAACCCAAGAAAGTATCTCGGTTGACCTAGGTCTTTAGTAACAAAATGCTTGTGAAGATGGACTTTGGTCTCCTCGATGCCTGCGAGGTTAGATCCTTATAGCAGAATATCATCAACATACACTATAAGAATATAATTATCCCAAACTTGGTGTTCAGGATAAAGACCGAGTGGTCCGTGTGACTACGTTTGAATCAGACCACTTTAACTAAAATTTTCAACCAAAACACGAGGACTTTGTTTGAGTCCATATATGGTCTTTTGAGTTTTCAAACTGCATTATCTCCCTGAGCAACGAATCCAAGAGGTTGCTCCATATAGACTTCCTCAATAAGATCGTCCTACGAGAAGGCATTCTTCACATCTAGCTGAAACGTTGGCCAATTGAGGTTAATGCAAGAGAGAAGAGAACACGAATAGAGATGAGTCGAGCAACTAGAGAGAACATCTTAAAGTAATCAACTCCATAAGTTTGAGTAAAGCCCTTCGTCACAAGCCTCGTCATGTAGCGGTCAATAGATGATCCAGCAGATAGATACTTCAGAGTAAAGACCTATCGGCAAGAGACAATATCACAATCAGCAGGAGTCTCAACTATCTCGGTACCACGAGATAATAAGACATTCATCTCAGTGAAGTTTAGAGAGGAGAGAAGGAGAAAAGTAGGAGAAGAGAAAATATGAGAAATGAAATTGCAAGGACATAAAATCCTATGTTACATCTCATGTCTATTTATTGTAACCACCTAAATTTAGGACTACGAGTATTTTTGTAATTTTTATAGTAGTTGTTAATTATATAATTATACGTAATTAAGTGGTTAGTTAGCATTAATTAGTACTTAGATGTCATGGATAGAATATTCCTTTCTAGAATAAATAGATACCCTTCGTAACTAAGTAGATTCTTTCATAACCAAAAAGATTTCATTCATAAGAAATCTAGAAACTAATTAGAGAGTGGAGAGGGGCAAACTTGTCATTGAACCAACCATCATCCAACCAATAGGTGGTTGGCCCTAGTAGGAGGAATGAACCAATTCATTTCACCCCAATTTGTTACTTCTTTCTCCCCAAGCTTCTTCTTTCCCAAATCATTCAAATTCCCTACCAATTTCCACTCCAAACCACTCAAATTTCACTCATTTTCATTCCCATGGAGGCCTAAAGCATTGGAGCACAAGGAGGACCATTGGAGAGGAGCTAGCTAGGAGGATCGTGTCCATTTTATTCTCATTATGTCCATTTGGTAAAGATTCATTGGGATCCAACTCCCAATAGGTAATTCTCTCATTTCTACCAATTTTTATGTTAGAAATCCAATTTGAACCTATAGGAACCTACTCATAGTTAGATCCAACCCCATAGGTGGAGAATTAGGTGGTAGAGAGTCTATTCCTAGTTGATACATGTGTTTTTATAGGCCATTTGGTGAAATTACGAATTTGTGTCCACCAAGTGTTAATGTGGTGTTCCTATGAGAAATTTGGTTTCTATATAGGTTTGTGGTTGTGTCCTACTGTCCACAATTGGATACTTAGTGTCCGTATCATGATACGTCATGATACGTATAGGTGGATTTGGTAATTTTGGTGTATTGGAACTTTTTTGTGTCAATTCCTCTTTATTTGCATTATATCTACCTATCCTAGCTATATTCATGTTATATTCTATATATATTATGTGTTTCATATGATTTTGGGTTGGTAGCATGGTGTATTTGGTATAGAGGAGAGTATCATAGGTGTTCCATGGTATCATGGAGATTAGTGGTGTATATAGCTATACAGTGAGTTCATATATATATAGTGTGTGTATATATCTATATAGTATGTGTTTATATATGAGTGTGTATGTGTATATTGGAGTATAGTGTGTTTTTGTGGGTTGAGAGGGGAGTGGTACCAGGGAATTTGTGTGGGTGTGTTGTGCAAGAGTGCACATGAGTGGGTGGGGGGTTGGGATGGACTGAACAGCTAGTAGAATATAGGGAAGTTCATTTAGTGTGTGTCCATTGAGATTGCTGCAGGGAGCAAGGGAATATGCAGCAGGGTATGGCAATGGCAGCAGCTTTAGCAGCACTGCAAGGCAGCAAGCATGTGCTGAACCTTGCAGCAAGTAGAGAGGGCAGTACCAGTGAGTGATGTGTGCCTGTGTTGTGGGTGTCATGGAGTTTAGGCAAGTAGCAGAGAAGTGTTGATGTGCAGAAAATGCACAGACATTTGGCAGCAGGGAGGATGCAGTAACTATGAGGGTATCTTGAGGATACATGCATTGGGTGGGTTAGTGTAGAGGATGTGTTCAGGTGTAGTATAAACACTGTATTATAGTGTCCAGAATTGCAGGAGTATATCTATGTGTAAACTCTGTGAGGGAGGGTGTTCACTGGCTAATCTTGAGGAACTGCACTAGCAGAAGTGGGGGAAATGGGGGTGATCTCCATGTGTTGCACTTGATTTCAGGCAGTGCAGCAGCTGCCTGCAGCATCTGTGCTGCACAGCAAGTGAAGAAGAGAGGGGAGACTACACTTTCCCAGCAGTGCTGGAGCCACCACAGTTGGAGCAGTCCAAATAAATAGTTGCAGCAGTGTGGGGGGAGTTTTTGGGTTTGAGCAGCAGCAAATTGAGCAGTGGGTAAGGGCAGCAAGAGGAGGGGGAACGTGGCCTGTTTTGGACTGCACTGCAGGGTGGTTTCTGCCTTTGCAGCAGCAGGTTGGTCCAGCAACTGCAGGGCAGTTCTACAACAGCAAGTGGGGGTGTAAGGGTGCAATGTGTGCTAGGGTCCAAGCACAGAATCCTGTGTAGAGCCTGTGTTCATATTAGAACAGCAGTGTATTAGTGAGTGATGGTGACTATCCTATGGGTGTGTGTGAGCGTTGGGTAACTGGGTTAAGTATGGTTAGAATTAGAGTTAGCTTGTGAGTGAGTGTCATGTGTGGTATTTGAGAGTGATAGTGTCCAAGTGTTTGGGTGTCCAAGTTAGAATGGGTTGAGAGTGTCTTAGATATTGGTATCAAGGTAATACTTGGGTATCCATGAGGTAGTGTGGTATCCTTGTGATACTCAAGTATCATGAGTGAGTGTAAGTGAGTATGGGGCTTGAGTAAGGTATCATATTTGGTATCAAGTAATATATTGGGTATACCAATAGATAGGTTGGTTTGAGTGTCAAGATACTAGAATATGCAGTAAGGTATTGGGGTAAGTATCTGGGTACGGGGTAAGGTATTAAGTAGGATATTAGAGTGTAGGATATTGGTGTCAAGATGCTAAGTATTGGGTAGTGGCCAAGGTATGAGTTGAGATACTATGTAGAGTCAAGGTATTATATGAGATATTAGTATACATGAGTCTAGATAGGTATATATTTAGTGTATGATATCTAGAATACTTATACCTATACGATATGGCTAGAAAAACTAGAAATAGCTCGGTGCTAGCTTATATAACTATATAGGCCAACCACATAGGTATTGGAAGACCCAAAATATGTATTGACCTAGTTTTACCATATTGACCTAGAATTGACCTAAAAACCTAAATTAAGGCTAGTTGAGTTTGTTTTTTAATTCCAAATCACCTACTGACATGAAAATTCATATATAGGTCACTTGGACTCCAGTTCGGACTTTAATTGGTATTTTCAGCTCAGGACCACATGCAAGTACATTATCTGATAGTTTTCTTACTTCATAGCTTCTATATACATGTTTATAGTATTGTTTTATTTGATTTCTGACACGCTGGATACACGAATTGGTATTATATGGATTCATTGTCATGAGATACGTAGTTTTAGGTCTATTGATTTTCTGAACTAATGTATTACTGGACAAAGTGTCGGGATTTGGATCCATGAGTACTAGTCGGACAGGAAAATACCAAGAAGACGTGTGAACTACCCTTTCTATTCCATGGTCTTACTGGAATAATAGCAGCCACACAGGACACGTGTGGTTTGCCGAATTTTACCCTTTAGTCGTTCACATGTCGACTTGGTATTTCAAAACACTTAGATAGGTGTAGTATCCCTTGTTCCCTCTATACTTGTTGGTTACATTCATGCATTGCTATGTTTACTGGATTCTACTTATTTGATTTTCATTACTGTCATTCTTATATGTTTTACTCTATTTACCTTACCATGATACTATGCTTATTTGTTTATCATGTATTTCATTACTATTTACGTTTTATAGTCTTTATCATGAATTGGAACTGCTGTTAGAGTTGTACTCATTCCATCCTGATTGGATAACATTTTTAGGAGTTGTTGTGCCCACGTTCCTGAACTTCATAATGATGTTATAGTCGAGATTGCTCTTGCTCGGTGGATCATGAGGTGACATCTATAGAGATCTAGGCTAATACTTATTCATTTCTGTATCATGCTCTAGTTTCATTCTATTAGTTAGTTGTTTGGATTGCTTTCCTTATCATATCCTCCTTAGTATACTGTGATTGAGTTACGATGAAACTAGTTCTTCTTGTATAGTTGAGAAATATTCTATTGAGGTCTAGACAGCGTTCTACCGCCGATTCTGCGGCGTAGGCTGGACGTACCCACGTACTCGTGTCCGAATATTCGGGTGCGGGTCATGACATTTATATTGATATGCAATAGACCCACAATTACTATCATACCATCATACGATAAATAAAAAAATAACTCTAACACCCTTTCTCAAGCTGGAGTATATACATCAGACATGTCCAGGTTGCTACATAAATTAGAAAATAGACCACGAGCAAATGGTTTGGTAATGATATTACCTAATTGATCCTCCGACCGAACATAAGGAGTGACAATTTGTTTCTTCAGCAACAAATCACAAAAAAAATGACAATCCACCTCGATATGCTTAGTGCGCTCATGAAACACCGAATTACTTGTGATAAACATTGTCGACTTATTGTCATAATATATCTCCATCGAAATAGGAATCATAATCCTCATTTCATGAAGAAGAGATTGCACCCACATCATCTCAGAAGCTGTATAAGCCATCGCACGGTACTCGATATATGCACTAGAACGAGCCACAATATTATGTTTTTTACTACGCCACGTGACAAGATTGTCAACCACAAAGGTACAATAGCCAGAAGTAGACCTCCTATCAGTGCGACTGTCTGCCTAATTAGCATTACTGAATTCCGTCACCGTAAACAACTGGAAAGGTTTGTACAATAAACACTTTCCAGGTGCACCCTTCAAGTATCGAAGAATGCGAGAGATAGTCTCCCAATGTCGTTGTCGAGGGGCATACATAAACTAACTACTCCAACTACATAGGTGATGTCTGGTCGTGTAACAGTAAGATATATAAGTTAGTTAACCAAACGTCTATAATATCCAACATCCTCAAATAACTCTTCCCCGTCAGCATCAAGCTTATCATGATAATCCATTGGAGTCTCAACTGGCCGACACTCCGACATCCCAATCTCGGAGAGCAAGTCTAGAACATACTTGCGTTGTGACAGATACACTCTTCTTAGATCGAGCAACCTCGATTCCAAGAAAATATCGAAGAAAATCCAAATCCTTAGTATGGAACTAACGACTACGGTAGGCCTTCAAGTCCACAATCCCAGCATGATCACTCCCAGATATAATGATATCATCAACATAAACAATCAACACGATAATACCTACTGAGGAAGAATGGCAAAATACTGAATGATCTGATGTGGTGTGCCGAAACCCATACTAAATGAGAACTGAATTGAACTTGTCAAACCAAACCCGAGGTTACTCTTTCAGTCCATATAATATTTTCTTCAATCGACATACGAGTTTTCCATTTCCTGCCAGAACATATCTTAGTGGTTGATCTATATAAACCTCCTCATGTTAGTCACCATGTAAGAAAACATTCTTTATGTCCAGCTGATATATAGGCCATTGGGGATTAACTGCCACAGAAATAAGAATCCGAACTGAATTTAGCCGAGCCACTGGAAAGAAAGTCTCCATATAATCTACACCATATATTTGAGTATACCCTTTTGCAACCAACCGTGCCTTGGGTTGCTCAATCGAACCATCAGTATGATACTTAACAGTATACACCCATCTAAAACTCATTGTTTGCTTCCCAATAGGAAGAGATGTAAGCTCCCAAGTCTGATTTTGATGTAAAGCATACATCTCCTCATTCATTACACTTTTCCAACCAGAAGATATAACATGCTTGTAAGTTTTAGAAATAGAAATAGAAGACAATGAAACAGCAAATGCATGAAAAGATAAAGAAGTACGGTGTAATGAAATATAATTAGAAATTAGATGATTATTCTTTGTGGTACAAAGGCGTTTTCTTTTCTGAGAGCAATGAGAATATCATATGGATCTATGGTGATGGGAGCAGAAATCTCGGACACAGAAGCTGATTGGTTGATGGTTGAATTCTGCAGAACCACTGATATGTCCTTGGATCTCTGATAAACCTGTAAAGGGGGGATGGAGACTGAAATTGATTCACAAATGACCGAAAGTGGTATGAAAGATATCAAATTTGATGTAAAAGAAATACAACGGTCTCCTGAAGGAAAGAAAGGGTAGACTCAAAGAAAACATTTGCACTGACATAATGCTTGCGTGAGTGTGGACTGTAACAACGATAACCTTTTTGAGTACGAGGATAACTAAGAAACACACACTTCAAAGATCTAGGAGCCAACTTATCTCGATTAGGTTCCAAGTTATGAACAAAAACGACAAACCGAAATACTCGAGGAGGTAAGAAAAAAGGAACGACATCTGTATGTAACATGAAAAATATACTTTGTTATTTAATACAGATGATGGCATGCGATTAATTAGATAACATGCAGTAAGAACGGCACATGTCCAATAATGTTTAGGGACATGCATATTGAATATAAGAGTTTGAGCCATATCTAAAATGTACCGATGTTTACGTTCGGCTATAACATTTTGTTGAGAGGTGTAGACACAACTGGTTTGATGAATCATACCACGATCAACACAGAAACTGTTCACAGAAGATTGAGTATACTTCAAAGCATTATCAGAATGCAAAATTTTGATGCGTTTATCAAACTGAACAGACTTAATTATAAAAGGCAGATAACATATTTGAAAATTCGGATCTTTCTTTCATTAAATAACACCAAGTCAATCTAGAATAACCATCAATAAAAATAACAAAATACTGAAATCCTTTCGGACTTTTGACTCTAGACGCACCACAAATATCAGAATGAACAAGATCAAAAGACTGTATCTAACGACTCTCAATACGACGAGGAAAGGAACTACGGTGATGCTTGCCTAACTGACAAGCCTCACATTCAAGACTAGAAACAAGACTCAAACTAGGAACAACTTAACGCAACTTAGCTAAAGACAAATGTACCAAACGATAATGTCACTACAACGGAGAAGTAGAAACAAAAGTAAAAGCCTTTCCAGATATATCCAAGTAATACAGTCCATCTTTTTCATGTCCCAAACCAATCATCTTTTTCGTCCCGAGTGTCACGTCCCGATTCCGCAGGGGACCGTTCATCCTCGCTTGGGTCCTTGCGGGACCGATTCGTCCTCGCCTGGGCGTGATGCCTTGCAAGCCTAAGTTGCGCTTGCACTAGGCTAAAGCTTTGAATAAGGGCAAGTAAGCTATTCAAGACGGGAGCAGCAGCACAATATTGCAGAAAAGTAAAGAACACAATGGCATACGAAAACAAGCTCTTTATTGATAATCAAGATGTGTTACAAGCGGCGCTTGGCCGAGATTACAATTCGCTCAAGCTCTCTTTCTCTCGATTACAATGACATCGTTCCATACATTATGTCCCTCTAAACAAAAGCAGCTCAAAGCAATCTCGATACGGCTTAAGGCATCGAAACCAGATTTTCGGGAACTGGGGATGAGGCACGGCTATCACTTCCTCTGACGATCCAGCACCTGAGAACAAGTAAACTGTTGGTGGGTCAACAATTTGGAGAAAGTATTGATGAGTATAAAATCAACAAACAGAAGCAACACTCCCTGAAACCCAAACTAAGTAAGCATGCAGCAAAACATTACATTACTAGTGATCTTGCTACTTTTACCTAGATTCATTTCATGCAGCACAAGATTAGAGTCAGTTTACATCTTTTTGAAAATATATCTTTAAAATCAATTTGCATATTCAATACATACAAGCAAGCTATAGAGAGTGTTCTATCGTGCAGTGCGCAGCATGTATTGTGAGACATATTCGATCTCTGGAACAAAAGTTCTCTAGTAGACTGTTCATCTCGAATTAAGACAAGTGCAACAAGTGGACTATACAATTCGATGCAATAGGGGCAGCAGCATATACAAGTAAAGCAGATTAATATCTCATTTAGCATTTATGACTAGGAACATAAGGAAATACAAGTGATCACTTATTCAGTGATTCTTACCCATGGTCTAACGGTTATCCCTGCAACAAACATACAAGTTAGCAACATATGCATATATTAAACAAGGTTCTCCTTCCATATCCGTCTCTGCATCAACCAGTTAGGTATGCAAGAAGGCTAGCCTAGCATGCGCCCTAACTACATGATGGTCCCCTCCATGGGATTAGCAAGTGGGACGTACAAGTCCATCTCACTAATGAGAGATCGGCTAATAGCTGCTGAAATGCATGGTTGCTATACACTAAAATACGCTCAAAATAGCAGCCGGGACTCATGGTTCAGCACTACACTAAAAGTCATACCCTCCCGTAAATAAGGACTTCTAGCCTCAAGGTGTTCCAGATCTCTCCCAGGCCGAACGATCTCCAGTGTCCCAGGAACCGCTCGAGAGATAAACCTTGTGCACAAGTTGTCAAACCGATGCATGAATGCACTTCTATCAGATAAATACCATATGATGCACATGATCAAGAACAATCAAGCAAGCATATCTATCAAGCTATAGAGCCGGAGTTCTCAGTACTCTTGCCTAATAGCCACACCCTCCCGTAAGTAAGGACTTCAAGCCTCAGGACGGACTATTAGTCTAGATGCACAAGTTCAAGTTATTTATGCAGTTCTATCTCTTTACAAGCGATCAATGAAACATGTTCAAGCAATCTAGCTCTTTTAACAAGTAACAAGCAAGAACAATTCTATAAATCTAGCATGCAATTCTCTCTCTTAAGTGCTATAGCGAACAGGCAAGCAATCTATTATTAAAGCAAGCATAGTAGTCATTCCACTATCTCTAGACAAACGTGTAGTTCTATTATTAAAGCAAGCATAGTAGTCATTCCACTATCGTCTCCGCCTACACCGAAGCAAAACCGAAGAGGGAGCTCGAGCACAGGCGATAAGAGGGAGCTCGAGCACAGGCGTCAGCGGCGCGGCGGTGACATAGATGTTCGAACGCAGCGACAACGACGAAGAAGGAGGGCAGCGGGATCTCAATTACCTTCTGAAAATCAGATAATTTTTAGATCTAAAAATTATTTCTGCGTTTATTATTGTTGTTGATGTAATTTTCAAAGGATTTATTGTCTATTTATAGAGATTTGAGTGCAACTGTTACCAATTTGCATTATTGGTTCATGGATTTGACGGGAGAAATCATTTTTTGCTTTTTTTTGTTCGAAAGTACGCTTTTGGTAGGGATGAATTCATTTTTCTGGTATTTTCGAGTTTCCGTATCGGTCTGTATCGGTCTGTGTCGGCCGATACAGCCCGATACCATATTTTTCCTCAATGAATCGGCCGATCCCGATTTTTTTGGACGGTATCGGATTGGCCAAGGCCAGATCTGATACGGCCGATACGTATCGGTATCGGCCGATACTTTAAACCTTGATCTATGGTATAAAAACATGGAGTGTGTTTATCCTTCCTGAGAGCAAAAGGAATATCAAAATCATAAGCGGGAACAAGATAGTAGAAATCGAAGAGAAGAGAATCAGAAGAGCTACTCAACAGGATCAAATTTTCGAATATAAGAGCCAATAGATATCACCATGCAATAGTCGCACAATAAACGAGACTATAGAAGATAGCATTGTAGCTATAGTAAAAAAGTCGGAGAATTTGTATCACAAGAATATCCAAAGTAGTCGATGCAACACAACAGCCGAAGTAGAGTACTCACTCGAAGCAGGCCTAGTAGTAATAACAAATGTGCTAGACAACTACAACTAGTAGACGAAAGTAGTAGAGATCTCAAAAGTAAACAAAAGTGCCAAAAGTAGAAGATATCTCAAAATGGCATAGACCAAGTGCAAGAACCCGAGCAACCCAATCACAACGTTCCAAATCCATATCAAACAGTCCAAACATCCAAAAAGAGAAGACATGTACAAGATAGAGACATAGAGGAAAATATTTAAAGGCACATATCAAACTAAAGAAATTTTAGTTTTCGGGGCACACGCGTTGTGTGTGCAACACCGAGCTCCTTGGTGCACCTTCCAGGCTTGCCGCTAACGAAGAAGAAAGATCACGACCTATTAAAGTATGTAACAATAATTAAGAAAATGTCTAATTTCTTAAATTAATACAAGTAAATAAGCCAGGTACCTCATATTTAAAAAAAAAGTCATTAAGGCATGTGAAGTGATTAGTTTTGTGTTCCAAAATTCCGAATTCTTGTAGAATTGAGAACCATATCTCAAAATGCAAAATATACAAATTAAAGGAGGTGTTGGAGTGAAAAAATTGTTGGACTTGATGGAGCAAAAACTTGAATATAAACTCATCTCAAACCAACTAAATATACAAAACAAAAAAAATATGCATCGCAATTTGTACAAAACTTCCTTGCCTCCAAATCAAGTCCAGTCAGTCCTTCGTATGTTGCACCTATAAATACTTTTAACAAAAAACAAAAATTGTTGTGATTTTTTAGTGAGGCATCTCGACATTAATCTTGAGTGCGTACATACCTTCGAGATCTAGAGACTTTCCCAACTGGTGAACTATCTGAAGCTTCTAAATCACGTCTTGCAACTCCCTTCTTAAATAAGCATGTATTTACACTTAGATTCAATCTTAGTGACTAAATTCCACATAAGCAGAAAGAAATATAGTAAATATTTCAATAAATGATAACAAGCCTTTTGTAGAACATAGTTGACATTGCAAACAAGAAAAGCTTTGTCTCGTTCCGTTTGGATCTTGCTCTTGAGCATTGGCTAAACCTTGCTCGAGAATCATAGCAGCTAGGCAAGGTTGTAAACGGCGGTAGGTGGGTGCACGACGGAGAGGATCCACCTACCGCCTAGGCATCGCCTAGACGTCGCCTAGACGTTTGATACATTTTAGGCATTTTTACTATTTTTACCACTATTTTTTTGCATAATATGCATATTTTAAGGGTGTTTCATGCATAACTAAGTTATAAAACAAATATTTATGAAGTTTTAGTCTTGTAAAAGTAAATCATAAGTCCATAATGCTTGCAAAATCTTTTGGCCAAAATATATTTTCAAATATTGCTCCGCCTAGGTGCCCGCCTACACCGCCCTACCTCCGCCTACATCGTCTCATCTCCGCCTATGTCTCCTCACTTATGTTGGTCGCCTACTCAACCTCCTACCGTAAAAGCGGTGCGGGAAGAGATCGTTCCACTTGACGTTCGGATTCTCCCTAATGATCACCGAGTTCAATCCTGCCCGCAGCCTCGACCTGCTACGGATCCTCCCCATCACCGTCGTCCCCTCCTCCGTCGTCTTTCCCTTGGTCTTCGGCCTCGTGGCAACCGCGGTGGCCACATTAGGCCCCTAGCCCGCCCTCGTAGAGCACAACACGAATCTCCTCGGTGCGGTAGCAAAATTCTGGGTGATGGTCTCCTTGCTCTTCGGGTTCTTCTCGTATTTGAGATGGGTCTTGAAGTACTCGAGGGTACAGAGATACATCATAAATAATGACATTTTTAGATTAGTATGGAAAAAGAGAAGGGGTTACGATATGAAAATCTGAGTTAGTGGGTGAGTAAATTACTTTATTACCATAAATAATAATATGTATAATATATATAGTAGCTCAACAACATAGGCAGGGTCATGGTAGCAGTTGAGGCATCAAAAGAAGCTCGTTAAAAAAATTGGTCAATATGTTTGTAGGTTTCAACAAACTACTTCATTATTTATAATAGACGATGTGTCCTTCATCTGGGAAAGGATCAGGAATATCACCAAAGAACAAAACATATTGAAGTTAGGTATCACAAAATAAGGGAGTAGTTCGGCGAAAAAAGATTTGTCTACTAAAGATACATACAAAGGATAATCCAGTTGATATGTTGACAAAGTCAATTCATGCAAAGAAGTTCAAGTCTGCCTGGACTTCATAAGAGTTCTATAGTGTTGAAGATTTTACTCAACCCAAGCAAGAAGGTTGTGACAGTCCATCGAGGTATAACTACATGCTCAAGACATATGAGGTTGAATTCCAAGGAGTCTATTAGGAATACAAGCCAAGGTGGAGATTGTTACGATTTTATCTCTTGTATATTAGGATAAGTTAGGTTGTTTAAATTCAAAGTTATTTGGATTAGGATTAGTATAAATCTATCTGGATTTGGACTATCTAAATTCATATGGGTTAGGTTTAATTAAATCTATTTGGAATAGATTTAGTTTCCGAAATCTATCTGAATAGATTTAATCTAAATCTACTCATATTAAGTAAAGCTTACATGTATTAGGCTTAATTATGTAAAAATAGAGGTGTAGACCAGGGATAGGGGATACAGAAAATTAGAGAAAATTTAAAAAGTTGCAATGAAAGATTAATCCGGAACTTTTGTCTTATAACTCTATTCTGATAAAGTAATAAAGTTCTTCAATTTTGGTCATGAAGGTAGGCAATTGTCAAACAACATTGTATCTTTGTCTCCGCGACTCCATTGGTGTAGTTTTTTTTTCTTCTTTTGTTCAAGATGGTTATCATCAAGACTCTTCACACAGATAGAGGGCAAGAATTTTTTTTATTTCACAATTCTTATCAGCATGCCCTCCACCACCCGCCCCCCACCCCACCCCCAAGCGTTCGTTTGGTGTTTGCGATGCTGCAAGTCCAATACAAAGTGTTGAAGGTATAGACTAATTTCCTGGTTTATTTATTATTATGGAAAGTTTCAAGTTTGTCACTAGGTATTAGGGTACAGCGGAAATAAACCCAAAAAATCAGAGAACACCTCAGAGAAAATTCATAACCGCAAAGATAAGAATTTAATGTGGTACATCAAAAATGCCTACATCCACGGACGAGAATGATTCAGTTCTACTATGAAGAAAAAAAGGAATTACAATAGCTCTTTCAGTACTTTTCTCCTTGCTCTCAAGAACTATCTGTCACAAAGATAATAAAGAAGAAAAAAACTCTCTCAAAACTTTTATGTTGAACTTATTCAACAACTTCCATTGAGCACAATTGACATATGATATGCTATATAAAGAAGAAAAAAACTCTCTTATGTTGCTCTCTTATATATGAAAATCCAATATTATGTATGCTTACCATATATTGCAATTTATATATGGAAAGTCCAATCCAATCATATATATATATATATATATATGGTCAAAGTCAAAGGTATAGAAATCCAATCATATATATGGTCAAAGTCAATAAAGGTCATGGGCCTATTTTTGACATTTTTCTTCGTATCTCTACCTCGGCAAGGTTTTAGCACAAAATCGAACCGACACACTTTTCCACCGCACAGCTTCACCAAATCAACCACTCGTCAATCCCGCCCCTAAGGGCTCTCAAGCAGCACATCTCCACCTGATTCTGGAGAAGATTCATTCTTCTTGTACACCCACTTGCAGCCTATAGCTCGCTTGCCCTTGGACAATGGAACCAAATTCCATGTACAGTTTTTGTGGAGAGACCCAATCTCTTCCTGCATAGCTACCATCCAGCTCTCGTTGCTAGTATCTTTGACCGCCTGTATGAAGGTGATAGGCACGTCATCCTTCATTGGCAGTGTATATGCCACCACATTCAACTGTCCATAGTGCTTAACTGGTTCATCAAATCCATACTGTGTACTGGCTTGACTGGTCTCCTTGGCCTAGTGATAGCCAAAGAATCTTATTGCTGATGTTGCTCTTCCTCTGGATGTTATTTTTGTGAGGCTTGATGAACATCTTCACAAATCTCAAACTCATCTGATGTATCCTCAGATGACTCAATCTCAACAGTTTGAGATTTGCTCGATTCACCACCATCCCGATCAGACTCAACCTTCTTGCTTGAAGTCAACAATGAAGACTCATCGAAGGTGACATCCCTGTTGATCAAGAACTTCTTATCCTCCAGGCAATACAAACGGTATCCCTTCACTCCTTGTGCATATTCCAAGAAAATGACTTTTTTGGCTCTAGGATCCAACTTACTATCATTGACATGAAAGTAAGATTTGCATCCAAATGCACAAAGTGCTCTAATCTGCTAGTTTGTCGATCATCTTCTCATATGGAGTCTTACAGTCTATAGTCGGAGTTGGTGATCTATTAACTAAGTACGGCGCCATGTATATAGTATATGCCCACCATTTCTTGCCTAAATCAGCATTGGAAAGCATACATCTTGCTTTCTTGAGCAAGGTTCGATTCATCCTCTCTGCTAACCCATTATGCTACGATATGTTCCTGACAGTCCAATATCGCACGATGCCTTCTTGAGCACAGAAATCTTTGAAAGGTCCATAGGTATATTCAGTACCACTGTCAGACCTCAATGTCTTTTACCTTTCTGTCCGTTTTGTTCTCCACAGTCGCTTTCCACTGCTTAAACTTTTCAAACACTTGATCCTTGATTTTGATAAAATATAGCCAAACATAACATGTATAATCATCAATAAAAGTAGCATAGTACCTCGCTCCCTTCTTGGAAGGAATCCTGTTAGGTCCCATACATCTATATGCACATAGTTGAGATTTGAGAATACCTCCCGTCCTCTGCTTGCTTGTACTGAAGGTCACCCTGTGCTGCTAGCCATAAACACAATGCTCACAGAAATTCATAATTTGCTTCTTCAATTTCTTCAGTAATCCTTGCTTGCTTTGTAAGGACAGGCTCTTTACTCGTATGCCCAAGCCGCATATGCCAAAAATGTGTGCTATCACACGAATCAGATGTATTGTCTGCTAAAGTCCCGGTCACAATGTTTTCCAATAAGATATAAAGGTTACCATGTCGGTGACCTTTCATTGCCACCAAAGTACCACGAACAACCTGCAAGACTCCACCCTCGGCAACAAACTTGTTACTATTCGAGTCAAACGTACCAAGAGAATAAGATTTTTCTCGAGGTCTGGGAACATATCTGACATCAACCAAATTTCGCACAATTCTATCATGCATCTTCACTTTGATAGATCCAATTCCAACAGCTCGACATGCGTTGTTACTGCCCATCAACACAGAACCACCATATGTCGCCTTGTAGGAAGAAAATCACTCCCTCTTTGGACACATATGGTAGGAGGATCCAGAATCGAGAATCCAACGGTCACTCATGTTGTCATGTGCCGCCGAAAAATAAACTCCATCGGCTTCTGAAGCGCAGTTTGCTTCACCACCTTCTTTTTTGTCTTATTTACCTCTTTCTTATTGTTCTACTTGGACGAGGACACTTATTTGCATAATGTCCTTTTTCATTACAGCTGAAGAACTTCACCTTCTGAATAGATGTCTTGGACTTAGATCTTGACATTTTGTTGGAAGATACTCTATCATTTTTCTCCCTCTTGCCATCAAACCTTGGGCCTAGTCTCCACCATTTCCGCCATTAGAAGCCAACATATGCACCTCATTAGACGATAAGGTACTCGTAGCTTCTTCTACGAATATTGAGTCATTCTCGTATAGTAATGTTTGAATAAGATTCTCATAAGAATTGGACAAAACAAACAATAGGATTAGCGCAAAGCCGTCAACATCCTTCAAGTCAGAAACAATTCGATTGAATTTTGAAATTTGATCTCAAATTGACGTACCTTCCTCCATCACTAGTCTGTCGAGCGACTTTAACATATAAAGTCGGTTGGTAAGAGTCTTCGTCATGTAGAGTGATTCAAACATCAGCCAGAGCCCAGCGACGGTGGTTTTGTCCTTCACATAATACACAATATCCATTTCCAAACACAGGCGAATAGCGGCACATGTTTCAAGATCCATGTTGTCCCAATCATCATCAGTCATGTCAGTGAGCTTTTTAAACTTTTTTCGTAAAGCCTTGTGAAGCTTTTGGGATATGAGAATGTCATTTATCTGGCTTTTCCAAAAGCCAAAATCACTTTTCCCATTGAACTTCTCAATTTCGTACTTCCCAACCTTGTTTGACGGAGCCATATCAAGAATCTACCCAATTAACTTTCTCTATGAACGTTGTCGGATACCTTGCTAGAATCTCAAAGCTCTGATACCAATTTGTTGAGACACAGAGAAAATAAATCCAATAAATCAGATAACACCTGAGAAAAAATTCATAACCGCAAACACAAGAATTTAATATGGTTCAGCCAAAATGCCTACATCCATGGATGAGGATGATTAAGTTCCACTATAAAGAAAAAAAGAAATTACAATAGCTCTCTCTCAACACTTCTCTTCTTGCTCTCAAGAACTCTATATCACAAAGATAACAAAGAAGAAAAAACTTTCTCAAAACTTTTGTGTTGAACTTATTGAACAACTTTTGCTCTCTTATGTTGAACTTATTCAACAACTTTCATTGAGCACAATTGAGATATCTGAAGAAGAACCTTTAGGTCCATTTATATAGCATGTCATATGTATATATATGGAAATCCAATATTATATACGCTTACCATATATTGAAAATCTATATATGAAAATCCAATATATGAAAAGTCCAATCCAATCATATATATGGTCAAAGTCAAAGATATGAAAATCTAATCATATATATGGTCAAAGTCAAAAAAAAGTCATGGGCCTATTTACTAGGTTTCCTTTTTGTTCTCTCAATACCCAAGTAATAGATTTTTAATTGTAGGTAAATCAGGGTCTCTAGTAGCTGTACTACTTTCCTAGTTAGTGTCCTATTAAAAATTGTATTTTGTGATAAACAGTAATGTGACATGAAATATGTAAAATTGTATGTTATGATCAATAAATAGTCATGTGAATAAAGTATGAATATATAGTTGAAGTTGATAAGAACTTCAGATTAACCTTGTAACCAAAAGCAATATGCAAAAACTAATCATACCTTAAATCTTTCCGGTTCAGTTAATTCAAATACCAAGGCATCTCCAAGTTCCAAATTATGATCCAGCGCGAAACGTCTCCACCCACCACTAAGAGCACTCTGAGTTCCAATAAATATAACACCATAACTCAAACCCGTCTGGTCTTCTAATACCATTTTCCGTTTATAAGGAGAAAGGTACTCTATGCAGAATTTTGTAGGAAGAGACTAGAAACAAAAACATAAAGATGTAAGTTGTTGAAGAAAATGTCATCTTTGTCAAGTCGGGTTCAGTTCTTTAATAATGACTTACAAGCCAAAAGCTACCAGCGACATGCGACTGGGTCATTTTCTTTATGAAGGAAGGGTGGCAGAACTTCAATTTTCTCTGGAGATCCTCAGCTCTTCTGATTGCATGAACCTCTTCTTCGTGAGAAGGAATCCTTCCAGTGTACGCTCTGGTATAAAGATGACAACCAGAACTGACAGCATAAGTAACCAACAATAATAGGAGATGGTTAGCTTTGTTGTTAAGAAATTACCTCTTGAGGTTAGATTCGACTCCATCATCACCAGTCTGATACAAATGTTTTAGTATTTTAGTGGTGAAGCTTGCTTATAGTAAATGAAAGTCAATAGAATCAAACTAACCAATTGGAAGATAAACAAAACCATATGGAATTTAGATTATAATACTGCATAATCAGAATCATTATGAAGGTAACCATATGTTGGATTAATGACTTGTTTCCTATTCTTTTTAGGAGTCTATATAAAGTATTTCTTAAATCTTTAGTTAGGAGTTGGGCTCCTACTAATTATAACCAGCAAATGTTTACAAATATAGTCCAGATGAAAAGAGCTAAATTCCTCTAGAATAATTAGCTCATTCAAGCTTTAGCAAAGCTAAGAAAGCTTCCATAAATGTACAAAAAGGGGTACCTACAGGAGCTAGCCTCTCAAGTTGGTCAGAAATCAAATCGGAATCCACTACAAATAAGGGACCACATTTACACACCTATATAAACAAAAGTGTAGCCAGTTATTGGAAATTAATTGATCAGCATTGATACTACTCAGTGCGTCCTCTGATAGTGACTCGAATCGAGTCCGTTCATTGCCTTCAACTTTCCGAGTTTTTCCGGCACACGGATAGCGCTCGTCGAACTCCAGGGTCTTCTCCACATAGGATGGGAACCCCACCCAACACCAACACTTGCTGTGTCTCATTGTGATTTCTCTTGCATAGCTTATAACTTCGTAAAGTTCGCTTAATCTTCATGTTTTGTAGGTGATATTGGATTGCTCACTCATGGTCTCTCTTTGTCACATTGTAACAACTTTACCTTGACATGTATAACCAAACTCAAAGGGTAATTAATATATATTCATTCTTGTGGAGTTTCAGTGGACATGGGAGATAGAGGAAGAAAGAAAATGGTGGCAAGCAAACCCTCATGTAATAGAATCAAAATAGAAGAAGTCCAATATATGGAAACTGTTATTGAAAGGTAGATTCTTGACCTAGGCCTATAAATATATATAAATAGACCGGATACTTGACTAAATCAATGACCAAAATAACCTATAAATAGAAAATAGATCCAAAACATACCAAAAATGGTGATGACCCAAATTCTGACTTCGACTGAAATTCCAATCATGATCTACTAACTGAAATTATGATCCACCATATATCATATTTCTTATTGCTAGATTATGAACTAAGATACCATAAATATAAAACCTAAAAACAGAGTTTGCAGACACCAAAGATATCATCCCATTTTACTACAAACCTTAAGGATAACTATTCCATATATACACCGCAAGTCCGAAAATTCCACCGGATGGTTACGGATGATCGCCAAGTACACTTGACATACTGCAATGCAAGCGGTGTTGTACTTTTGTTTATTATTAGGGGCACCTAACAATCATCTATAACTGTCGAGAGTTGTGATGTATGAAATATAAAAGCTAAATCATCCTAATGGCATCCAAACCAAACTATAGAGCTCGGACGCTTTTAGCACCTCAACTTTCCATTGCTCGATTTTGCTATCCCAACTTTATAAATTGTTCGTTTCAAGAACATTTCTTTCATTTTGAAGCAAATCATGGAATATCTAACAATACAAGTATTTAAATTGCGCTCTCGTACGATATGCTTTTGAAATGGTCTTGATGTGTTTCGAAATTGACGAAAGATGCTTCAAAAGATCAATTTATGAAATTGGGTACCAAAACAGAGCAGTGGAAAGTTTATGCGTCAAAAACGCTCCACCGCTATAATTGGAGTGCCGTTAGGGTAATTTGGCCAAATATAAATTGGGACCTTAAACCCTCAAATTTTGCTAATCTGAAGCCCTTAGCTGAACTTTTGTGTCACCTTTTCAGAGGTTCCCTTAGCTCCACCATTCTTCTCCTCTCCGCACCGTGAGATGGGAGTTGAAAGTTTACTTAAAGGTGTCATCCTATCCGCGCCGGGAGTATCCACTTCCACAAACATATTCCTCTTCCACTGCCCAATCCGAACATCATCGTCCTCGGAACCACTTACAGCTGCAGACTTATCGAGCCGCATTCTCTTAGTTCCGGGAGCCGAAGCTAAATCCTCTCCCGAAGCCATTTTGGCCACGTTGGAAGATTTATTTCCCTCCTCCATTCGCTGCAGCTGAAGATTTTCATCGAGCACCTTCAGTGCTCTGGCCTGCAGCACCCCGTACTTCTTCTTCCATGCGTAAATCTCGTCCGCGGCCTTCGAGTTCGCGCAACGGAGATCCCGGATCTCCGTCTTCAGCTCGATCATCCTCTCCCTGAACTCCTCCTCCTTGCTCTCGAGCTCCTCTTGTAGACTCTTCATCCGCTCTCGGTCTCTCTGCTCTTTGGACCTCAGCATCCTCGACTCTTCCTCGAGGAGGGACGTGCTCTCTTTGAGCCTGGCTAGGCTTCTCTTGAGATTGTCGACTTCTTGGGAAGTGACGAAGTCGGCAAGCTCCCTCTCTGCGTGGAGGATATGGGACCTCTCCTTCTCTTCGCGTAGCTTCTTCTCCAGCTCCATGATCTTGGTTTCGAGTGCAACAATATCATCTTCTTTGTTCATGGTTGCTTACTATGGAAGGAAAGAAGGGAAAAAAAAAGGTAACGAGAAGAGGAAGGGGCATTGCACCAGAGACAGTGCTGTCTGTGTCAGTCTCTTAAATATGAGGAGTCGTTTTTTTTTGCACCCACCAAAACAAAACAATAGGATTTGTCCACTCTTACTAAGAAAAAAATAACACGGGTCAGTTTGGTACACATAAAACCACTTTAGTATTCATTTGAATCAAGATTTTGTATTCCCGAAAATTTATTTTTATTACTTTTCTATAGAAAAATAATTCAATATTCTCATATCCATATTTAGTTTGATTATATTAAAAATATAAAAAAAATATTAATTTATTTAGTTTTTCATAAATAGTCTTTCATGTTTCTATTATTTAAAATTATATGTTTGGAATATAAGTTAAAATTTTGAAAGTAAAGTAAAGATGTTATTATCCAAACAAAATATTCAACAACATTTTAGGAAAGCAAAACTATTCCCAAGGGGGACCTTAGGAATTACTTTCCCCACAACAATGAGAATATGAAGCACCTCATATTCTCTCTTAATTTTCAATCTTTCACATATCAAATAAGGGTAAGAAATCTAAAATACATTCTCAAACCTCAAAAACTTGAACCAAATGCCACATGAGAGTGATTTTGTTGGGTTGGGATCTGTTGTCCCCAACAATTTCCCCTCTCATATGTAGAGGTGGGCCCCACAAATTTATAAAAAAAAATTAGCACTCATAATTGATGGGAACCACCTCTACATGTGAGAGAGGACATCGTTGGTGAAACCAAAATTCGGACAGTAGATCCCAACCCGGTTTTGCTTACCCACCAAAATAGTTTTTCACCTTTAATTTGATACATGTCAAATTTTTAGTAGAGGGTGAACAAACTCGAATTTTGTTAACATGTGCGGGCACATGTTAAGAACAATTAATGAATTATTTTTTTGCTTTAAAAATTATTATTTACACTCATATAATATTTTTTTAAAAAAATTTGTCAACTACATCCAATAAATATTAAGAAAAACAATTTATTTTTTTTAAAATTGTCATCTCCATCCATTTCTAAGCATAAAACTATTCATTAATTATTTTTAACATGTGTTCTTAGAACACATGTTAATTTTAAGATTTATATTAACTTGAAAAATGTAAATTTTACGTTGTTACTTTAACAAACACATTAAATAAAGTAATTTTTCAATGAACATGTGCTTTGATAAATATAAAATGTATATTTATCAATGTACGTGTTTAAGTATCCATATAAAATACAGGTTATGTTAACATATGTCCTAAAACCTCGAAAATCAATTATTTGCTCTCTCATTTACTTTGAAAATTTGTAATTCCATTCGGTTTTTCCTTTATGTGGTTGGTAAGGCAAGAAAAATTGAAAGGGGAAGTAAATCCATATGGTGGAAAGTAAATCCTTGGGTTGGTGGTAAAACTATTTTTTTTTTCAAGGTCGTGATTTTGTGAACCAAAAGAGTTCTAAGAGCACATATCAATACATTTTATATGGGTACTCTAACCAGCACATTTATCAATGCACCATTCACTTAAAATGTATATTGATAAAAAAATGCCTAATTGCCTTCGGGGGCCAAGTTTCCGCTGAGGTGGCAGCTCCATATTTGCTCCTAACCAGCCCCCCGCCCTATTGCACCGGGGCCACGTTCGAAATTTCTGGGCCCCCCATCCAATGGGGGGCCGTCACGTCATGCGGGAGCCACAAAGCAGCATGTATTGATAAATGTAAAATGTACATTCATAAATGTATTGTAGCAGTACCCATATAAATTACACATTTATTATTGTGTTATCATGTGCTATTATGACACATGTTAACATATTCCATAAAATAAAATGTATCAATGTATTATCATGTTTAGTTAGGTCACTTGTTAGCATAACACATATCTTAAATTAGTCTATTTTTGTTCACCCACCAAAACTATGATAGATGTTTACCATTTCACTCAAATGTTGTCATGTGTCAAATTAGTGATAAAAACTAGTGTGGATGTTCACCAAACAACTCCCAGAGTGATTTTAGGTTAGATAAAAATCACACGCAATAATCTTTGTGTGAAAGGGAACATAAATTATAGTTTTGGTGTGTGCACAAAAATAAACTTTATCTTAATCAAGGAATACTTGGTCTCAGTAATCAAATATAAGAATTATATATTACTATCTTTGGTACAAGACATTATCTTTCCAGTAACATAAATTAATGTGTCTGGTAAAAAAAATCTAATTATATTGTAAAAAGAATTAATTATCATAAAATATAATATGTTATAGTATAAATATTTAAACAAAATAAGCCTAAATAATTAATTTTCATAAATTATTACTATAAAACAGTTAAATAAAGTATGTTTATATTTTATAATCGACTTAGATTCGTGTTTCTGTCTAGTCCGGACAAATTATTTTTGGATTTGGTTTGGGTGTAACTGAATCAAGTCTTGGGTTCGATCATGTTTGTTTCAGATTTTGGTAGAGTAAACTTGGATTTGGTTTGGGTCGAGTCAAGTTTTCATTAGGTCCATATATGGTCAAGTTTTTGTCATATTGGGTCTGGGTCTATTTCAAGGTATTTTTTGACAATGTGAACAATATTATTATTTTGTTGGGTTTTATTGAACACAATGATAAATATGTATTTTATATAGATACTCTCACCTTGCATATTTTTCAATACAAATTTTATATAGATAAGTATCGGAGGAAGTATCAATATAAAATACATATTTATTAATTTATTAACATGTATTCTTGGAATACATGTTAACAAAATCCTATTTTCTTGGATTACAGAATTTTCATCCCTTATAATGGACCAATGTGAATAATATTGTTATTTTATTAGACTTATACCAAACATAATAATTGGAATAATGTATTCTTATATGTATCACCGTGTACGAAACAACCCTTAGGCCTCGTTTGGTTCACGGAATCTTTCACGACCCGCACCCGAAAATCGGACATGAGTCGTGGGTACGTCCAGCCTACGCCGCAGCATCGGCGGTAGAATGCTGTCTAGGTCTACTATCTAGCTAACAATCTCACACAACAATATAAGTACCTGCCAAGATCTCAACTACAAACGGAGTAACAATATGATAAAGATAATACAAGAACTCAATCACGATCTAAGCACGATAAGATAACAAGGAAGTCTAACAACTACAAAGTCTAAACAACAACTACTACTAAAGACATCAACAATAATAATAATAACAACAATATCCTGAATCAAATACAACACAAAGTTTCAAACAAAAGCCGGGGACAAATCCGGTACCAAAAGCTAATAAATACAACTGAGGTCCTAGTGATCCCGGCTACCAACCCGAAAATCACTCCTGAACTAGGGGGTCTGCACCATCGACAGGCTGAGGTCCATAAAACGTCGGACACCAATCTTCCGAATCCTCTGAAAAATATATCCAGTCATGATTGGAGCAAGTACACCTCTAACAGCAGTTCCAGTTAAATGATAAAAACTATAAAACAGTTGTAGCAAGTAGCACATGGTGAAAGAAATAAAGTATGAACAAGGAAATATATATATATATATATATATATATATATATATATATATATATATATATATATATATATATATATATATATATATATATATATGTCAACTGGTGCATAAAGGTAAAGATGCATGAAAATCAGAAGCAAGATAAAAATGACTGCAGGATACAAGAAATATAAACTAAGAGCAAGTGTGTGCACAATAACGTGAAGTGAGTCCAGCAAGAGTAAATATAATCAGTTCAGTCCAAAAAGTATAAGTGAGACCAGTCAAGAAGTGTAAGTGAGTCCAGACTGGAAAGAATGAACTAGTGTCTCTGAAATACCTATTTCGACATGTAAACGGCTAGGGGTAAGTACGGCTCACCGCACACTGGGTACGCGGCTGCTATCATTCCATATTAGACCAGATGGAGTGATTCCAGAATTAGGAATATTTACATGTCTACTCGAGTATTTCCCCGTCCCGACTAGTACAAGTGAATCCAAGACCCGACACGCAAATCAAGTATGAGTCCATCCAGAAATATGAGTGATGCCTATAGTGAGTCCTGATGTGATGCCAATAGGTGTTTCCAGAAATAGAGGCCAGAAACATGAGATATACGTGTCGCAAGTAAATAAATCTAGAAATATTAGTCAGTGTCGTGCCAGAAAATCAGATAATACTATACTAGAAGCTGAATCATAATAATTATCAGATAATGAAAACTATCAGAGAATGTACTCGCCTGACGTCCTGAGCAACTGACGAGGATCGAGGTCCGAACTGGCGTCGCAAGGACCTATTACGAAAAGCAAGGTAAAACGGGGTTCTAAAGAGTTATACAGATATAAAATAACTAAAAATAAGCTTCTAGGGTTGTTCTAGGTCAAACGGGTCAAACCGGTAAAATCTGGGTCAAAAGTCAACCCGGGGTCCAAAAAGTCAACTCTAGGTCAAAATTGGGTCAAAGGTTGACTTTGACGGTCAACTATGGTCAACTCTAGGTCAAACTAGGGTGCCCCTAAAATTCTAGGTCAAAACTAGCTCATTAAGCTAGTAAAAACATAAACTCGCCTCTTTGAGATACCGGGATACCCTCGGTATCCGATATCTCAACCTACGCTATATACTCCGCCTATACCCTCTAACATATATTCTAGCACGTATATATATATATATATATATATATATATATATATATATATATATATATATATATATATATATATAACCAACTCTAACCTCATTCCTAGGCAAAAACCCAATACCTCGCCCCGATACCCAATACCTTGTATTGAGATACCTAGCCTTACCCCTCTCTAACTCTAACTAACTAGCTAAGTATCTATATATATACTTACCCCTGATTTTCAAAAATTTATAAATTAGAATTTTCCCCAATTTTCTGGAATTTTCTGAGAATTTTCTGAAATTAAATACATGTGTTTTAATTATTAAATGATTTTTAAATGATAATAAATAATATTAAAATATTATGAAAATAATATTTTATGGTGTAAAATAAAAAACTAGACATAGGGTAATTTTCCGGGAATTTATTGGACCCCGGAAGTATTTTTAAAACCCTAAAAACTATTTTATTAATTAAACCAAATTGAACCCTAATAAACCCGGTTTATTTGGCCTGAACTAACCCAAACCCAACCAACTGCTGAACCGGACCCGGTCTAGTTGAACTGGGCCCAAGCCTTAGCGGGTCGGATCCGGGTTCGACCCGACCCGCTTAGACCCGACCCGACCCGGGTGAACAGTGCACCCCCAAACCCGATCTCCCCCGACCCCTCGTTTCCTCCGGCGGCTGAACTGCGGTGGCGCCTCGCCTCCCCGGCGCCTCTCCGGCTCCCCGCAACCGGCCGACCCTCCGCCTCCTCTCCCCGCAACGGCCGGCGGCCCAGCTTCTCTCCCCCCTATATAAATCCCCTTTTCTCCGCCTGTCCTCCGCCCCTGCCCTAGCTCCGCCGTCTCCCCGGCCAGCACCCTCCTCCGCCCAGACACCCCGCAGCATCTCGCCGCACCGCCCTCCGCCGTGCCCAGCCCCTCTCCTCTCCTCCTCCTTCCCTCCGTTCCCCTGCAGAGCCGGCCGCCCTCGAGAGAGTAGCAGCAGCAGCGGGCCAGAGCTCCGCCGAGCCCCGAACCCGCAGCCGAGCCCGACGCCGCCCGACTCCTCCACCTCGCCGCCGACGACCTGCCCTCGCCTGTGCCGCCCCAGCCTCCCTCCGGCGAAGCCGACCGCCACAGCTCCGGCCAGCAGAGCCCAACCCTAACCCTAGACGCGGTTCGGACACAGGACACGTGTCGGACACGAATTATACGCTGTTTTTCAAGCCCTGTTCAGGTACTCGTATCTTCCTCCTCGTAGCTCTGTTTTCGATTCCGTCAGTTGCATCGCGTAGCCTGCATGACCCCCTCGGTGCCCGTGCAACCCGCTCGGCGTATCTCGTCCTGTGGTGATCGTGAACCTCGATCCAAAAACAGGAAAACCAACGTCCTGATTCACCCCGGAACTGACTACGTCCCGCCAAACGGGATGACTTGGTCACGTGCGGTCTTCACCGATACGTGCGCGTCGTTGATACGGACGTGCGGAATTTCGCAGAAGCTGATTCGGATGTGCGTGCACACCGAAATCAGTGCGTATCCGCGGACAACGTTCCGTATCCGACCTTTCTGAATCTCACTGTAACTTAGTGTACACACGTCGGATCGAGACAAAACTTACGCCATCGGACTCGTAGCAATACACTGGTCCTGTGATCCAAGTTTGGTTCGATTCTGAGAACGTTGACAAAATCGCGTGTCGTGGGCCCTACGGGCTCCACTTGACGGGCGATTTTGAGAACGGCTCATCGGAATCCAATTCTGGAAGTTCCGTTGGGTTCGTATCATCTTTCCTGACCTGTTAACACTAAGTTGGATGAATTTGGAGACCTTTGACCCTGACGCATTTTTCGGTGCAAAGCAGCCCACATGTGGACCCCGCTTTGACCCCGAAAATGTCATTTTCGCCCCTGTGTCCAAATTGGACTCAAGGACAGGCGTTTCTAGCTGATTGATATTTTTTGGATCTGATGGTGATGTTTGTTTCAGCAACCGGAGCAGTTCCTGTAATTCCTGCTGAAGTCAGAGCTACAATTGGAGCCGGAACTCCAGACAAGTGTACCTTGCCAATCTCTGTAGTTTTTGCTATTTATTTTCTTGACATATATACTTGTTGTACATGTTTCAACCTAGGACCGTGTGACTTACTTAGCGTCCGATTATAGTCGGGTGCCAACACCGTACGCGGTGTTGTGTAAAGTCATCTAGAGATGGATACCGAGACCCTATACTTCTCGTACTTGCCTTATCAAGTACGTTTTACCCAGGACACCTGACACTATTCATGATACAGAATTGTCCTGAGATATTCGTGGTGATTCTGTATAGGACACAGTTTTCATGACTTATTCCTTTGCTTAGATATTATATGACTGGATGCATTAGTTATGATCCTGTATGGCATGGACATGAGACGTCGTGGACATGAGATGCATGATTACATTGGGTGGGGAGAGTCACACAAACTACAGGTTGATTATATATTATGCCGACGTCG
The DNA here is from genome assembly GCA_036927795.1 of Iris macrosiphon. Taxonomy (NCBI): domain Eukaryota; kingdom Viridiplantae; phylum Streptophyta; class Magnoliopsida; order Asparagales; family Iridaceae; genus Iris; species Iris macrosiphon. Next base: position 380,614 of record JAYESA010000153.1, read on the forward strand.
TAGTCTCCCTTTGAGCTAGACAACCACATGATATTACTGCTACCGGCTCCCCGACACAGAGCTTGTAGTAGTTTCAGCTTGAGTTTAGTGCTGCTCTCATATTGCATATCACTTAGCTGGTTATATATTTACCCTATTGTTTTATTTATTTGCTGCACTGCATTATCTTTGGCTTGTATTTTCTGTACCTTGCTATGTCCCCTGAGGACCTGGATCCGGATTATGTCCTCAGGATTAGCAGACGAGATCGACTCCGAGGTACACGAAACAGGAGTATTAGCAGGAGCAGAAGCAGGAACCGGAGCAGACACTGGAGCGGTACCAGATCCAGTGGACGAGTGATCTCTTCGGGTATCTTCTGAGTATATACTGTTTCTATACTCAGTATTTTCTGTGGTTTCTTTATTCTTGTATCTGGACAGTTGTATTAGATTCATTATTGGGATATTTTCCCGAGATCTTGTTTTATTGTGTTTAATCTTGCTTATTGATTCTGATATTGCTATATTCATTTTCTGTGGATGAGATTAGTATTAGTATACCCTGACTGTTGTAATACAGCTTAAGTACGCCCCGATGGATCCATTAAATTGGGTTTGTCCATCGGTGCGTGCTGCTGGCCATTGCCACGTGTCTAGTCCCTTGGTATTTTGGGACTGGGGCGTGACAATATATATATATATATATATATATATATATATATATATATATATATATATATATATATAACCTAGTATTTAGGCTATACCTCAATACCTTATCTCCGATACCCCTTTACCTCAATACCTTGATATCTCAAGGTATTGAGATACCTTACCTTACCCTTCTCTGTCACGCCCCAGTCCCAAAATATGTAGGACTAGGAATACGTAACACGCCCAGCCGTATGTATACGAACTCCAATATATGGAAATCATATACACACGTACGTTGTATATGAATATTTAATCCATCAGTGGTAATATACTGTCACAACAAGTCTCACAGAATCTATATCTCATCCACAGCACAAATAGTCAATAGGAATAAAAGCTGAAAAATAACTGCATATCCAAAATGAGTATCAAGTCTGATAGTCGGGTGAAAACAAATCCACTACAAAACGACTATACTAGCAAAAAGATTACTAAACAGCGGTAATAAAATCACAGATACTCCGAGGATAAGACCTCCCCAGTCTGGTAAGTGGAGTCAGGTCCCGGTCCATACTCCTGTGGGTACTCCTGCTCGTCCGTATCTGGAAAGGGACCAGGTCCTCAGAGGGACGTAACAAGATACATAATAACATGCCAATAAGTACTGAAATATAAACATCCAATGGTTCGCCTAACCGTCTAAGTGAATGTAGTTTGAGAACAACTTTCCACCAAGTGGGCTATCTGGCTAAAAATATGGGATTGGCATGACTCTCTCGGAGAATCAGAGGCCTCAAAGCATGTCGTCTTTTGAACGACAGAGGCCGCCAGTAATATATAGTGGTCATCATCACCCGTTTCTCCGGTAGAGAATCCGGGCGTACAGGAAAAAAGTGCAAAGGAGCCCACATGTTTTACTTATTGTTCTCCCCACCCCATGCTCTAAGCATGTCATATCCATGACATGATAAATCCTCTAAATAACTGCCAGGTCTACTAGCATACAAAGTTTCTATCAGCAGTCATCCCTAACGCACGGCTTATACATACAGGCGGCCAACCCAATATGTAGTCCGAGAGCTATATGAGACTCACAACTCGTGTAGCAACTGTGTCACGGCCAATGAACCAATAATGCTCTATAATACTGGGGTGGTCTCATAAACAAGGTCCAATGCAAATACATAAAATAAAACATAATCATGCTTCATATGGAATATAAATAATAGTACTGTGGCAAGGTATACTTGCCGAGCAAAGTTCTGCATAGTGCAAGCATTTCAACAGTGTTAAGTTGTAGTAAGAAGAAGTGGGTTAGGGTTTTGAGAGTTGTAATTATATATAGGAATAAGGAGGCGGTGGAATTTACTTAATGGGTAAGAAACTATTGCCACTGCTGTTTTCCTTTTATTGGTTTAGGTGTGCGGCTGGGGGTGTTTAGTAATAATAGTGTTAAGGAGCGGTGGAATGAGAAGCTTACACGTATAGGAAAGCAAAGCAAAGCAAAGCAAAATTGGGTTTTGCTTCTGCTGCTGATATTTTCTTCTCTTATGGGGTTGTGGTTTGGTTTTTATGCGTGGTGAAAAGAAAAGTTTACGCGGGATAAAATAAGCGGTGGAATGATACTGTTGTTGCTGCAGTTTACGCGCAGAGGAGTATACGCGGTGTGGTGAGCGGTTTTGCTGTTGACTATTTTACGCGGGGTGAGCTGCTGCTGCTATTTAATTTACGCGCGGTGAAATATACGCGGGGTAATGAGCTGCTACTGATTAACTCTTTACTTTACGCGGGAAGGATGGTTTAATGGTTTGCGGGTTTTGGGTTTGATCCAATAGAAAATTCTATTTTCTCTATTTAACTCATAATTACTACTAATAATAAATAATAATATAGAATACGATTTTCAGAATTATGGTTCTTACATTCTACCCAACTTATAAAAATTTTGTCCTCGAAATTAAAACTAAGCCACGGTAGAAGTTAAGGATGGTATAGATATAAATTAACAAAGTTAAATTTATACCTTGGTCAATGAATATGTTCGGGAAACGTTGGCGCATGTCATCCTCGCGCTCCCAAGTAGATTCTCCTGGCGAACCATGCTTCCATGCTACGCGGACCAAGGGAATAGACTGATTCCTCAATACTTTCTCTCGACGATCAAGGATTCCCACGGGTTGCTCTTGATATGACAAGCTAGGCCCAATGGTGATCTCCGAATGGTCAAGAACATGACTGTTGTCTGCCACATATCGCCTGAGCTACGACACATGGAATACGTCATGTACTCCCTCAAGTGAAGGTGGTAGCGCAAGTCGATATGCCACTTCTCCCACTCTTTCTAGCACGTCAAATGGTCCAATATACCTTGGACTCAACTTGCCGTGTCCTCCAAATCGAATGGTGCCTCTAGTGGGTGATATCCTCAAGAAGACATGATCGCCCTCTTTAAATTCCAAAGGACGACGATGAAGGTCTGTCCATTGTTTTTGTCTGTCTTGCGCTGCCCGCAAGTGTCCTTGTATCTTCTTAACTGTCTCTACGGTGTTGATTACTAACTCCGGTCCCAGAATCTGACGTTCTCCTACATCACACAGGAGACCTACACTTTCTTTCATACAATGCTTCAAACGGAGCCATCTGGATGCTTGCTTGATAGCTATTGTTGTAAGAAAACTCCATAAGATGTAGGTGGTCCTCCCATGATCCTCCAAAGTCTAACATACAAGCCCTCAACATATCTTCTAATGTCTGAATAGTACGTTCTGACTGCCCATCTGTTTGTGGGTGATAAGATGTACTGAATTTTAGACGAGTTCCAAGGCTTTCTTGCATGCTTCTCCAAAAATGTGATGTAAAGCGTGAATCTCTTTCTGACACAATGCTAACTAGTACACCATAAAATCTTACGATCTGTTTCATATATAAGTTAGCCAAAGCTTCTGTAGATTGGCCAACTCTAAAAGGCAAAAAATGGGCTGACTTGGTGAGTCGGTCCACTATTACCCATACTGCATCTCTTCCACTTGGACTCTTGGGAAAACCTGTGACGAAGTCCATAGTGATGTGTTCCCACTTCCATTCTGGAATCGGGAGTGGTTGCAATAATCCTGTTATTCTCTGATGCTCTGCCTTTACTTGCTGACATATTAAACATTTAGCTATAAAATAAGCTATCTCTCTCTTCATTCCATGCCACCAAAAGTGCTGTCTTAAGTCACGATACATTTTGGTGCCTCCCGGATGAATAGAATATATCGAACTATGTGCTTCTGTCATCAGCTCCTGTCGAATTTCTCCATTTGGAACATAAAGACGATCACCACATCGTAATGTCCCATCATCATGGATGCGCAGTCCTGTCTGCTCTCCGGCCTCTGTTCTTTCCTTTAATCTTCTAAATCTGGCGTCTGTAGGCAATGCTGTCTTGATTCTTTGTACTAGTGATGATTGTACTTGCAAATTGGCTAGTGTTCCGTCTGCTCCGGGTAATATTACTTCAATGCCATGACTTTGCAAGTCTTTCAATAATTTTTTCTGTGTTGTCAAGAAGTAAACTGTTGGCTTTCGGCTTAATGCGTCTGCTACAACGTTAGCCTTGCCTGGATGATAATGTAGCTCTATCTCAAAATATTTCATCAACTAGAGCCATCGACGTTGCCTCATATTTAACTCCTTTTGTGTGAAAACATACTTGAGACTTTTGTGGTCTGTATATATTTCCAGTCGTTCCCCATATAAGTAATGTCTCCATAGCTTTAGAGCAAATACAACGGCTGCAAGTTCCAAATTATGAGTTGGATAATTCTTCTCATGTACTCGTAATTGTCTAGATGCATATGCAATCACCTTACCATGCTGCATTAATACGCATCCCAAGCCTTTCCCTGATGCGTCACTGTAGATCACATAGCCTCCTAATCCTGATAGAATAGTTAATCTGATGCTGTAGTCAGTCGCTTCTTCAATTCCTCGAAAGCGGCTTGACACTCGTCGGTCCATATGAACTCTTGATCTTTGCAAGTCAACCGAGTCATAGGTGTTGCTATCCTTGAGAAGTTCTCCACGAACCGTCGGTAATATCCCGCAAGTCCAAGAAAATTCTCACTTTTGCTGCTGATTTAGGAACATGCCATGTCTTGACTGCCGAGATCTTTTCTGGATCAACAGAAATACCATGTCCTGTAATGACATGTCCAAGAAATAAAACTTTGTCCAAGAAGAACTCATATTTACTGAGTTTCGCATATAACTGCTCTCTTCTCAAGGTCTCTAGGATAATTCGTAGGTGCTTCTCGTGTTCCTCGTGGCTTTTTGAATAGACAAGTATATCATCTATAAAGACAACCACGAACTGGTCTAAATATTGATGGAAGACTCGATTCATTAAGTCCATAAAGATAGCTGGAGCATTGGTCAATCCAAATGGCATGACCAAAAACTCGTAGTGCCCATATCTTGTCCGGAATGCGGTCTTCTGGATGTCCTCCTTCCGTACTTTCACCTGGTGATATCCCGATCTCAAATCTATTTTTGAGAATATCTTGGCTCCACTAAGCTGGTCAAATAGGTCATCAATGCGTGGTAATGGATATTTATTTTTCACTGTCACTGCATTCAAGGCTCTATAGTCAATGCACATATGTACTGACCCATCCTTCTTTGGTACAAACAATACTGGTGCTCCCTAGGGTGATGCACTTGGTCGGATGAAACCTTTCTCTTCTAGTTCTATCAATTGTGTCTTCAGTTCATCCATCTCCTTCTTTGCCAGTCTATAAACATGTGATGCTATGGGTGCTGCTCCTGGGGTTAATTCAATCGAAAACTCTACGTCTCTATCTGGGGGTAGGCCTGGTAATTCTGCTGGAAAGACGTCTTGGAATTTTGAAATAATAGGATGATAGACAATATCGTCCATTGCGAGCTGTATACCATCAAGGATTTCTGTGGATCCTCGTGCAAACTCAAGTTCAGGCTGGCCTGGTACCTTGAAAAGAATGCTTCCTCCAAAGCAATCGAAGAAAGCATGGTACTTGCTTAGCCAGTCCATTCCAAGCACAATATCAAAAGTCGGCATAGAAAGGACTAAGAGTCGGGCATTCATCTCTCTGCCACGTATCACTATAGGACACGATCTACAAATTCTACTAATCGGTACAACTCCTCCCCCGGTAAGAATTCTAATATAACTAGGTAAAGCTGTGGAGGAAATATTGTATTTGGCAATAAAACTAGATGATATGAATGAGTGGGTGGCTCCAGTATTAAACAATGTCGTAGCAGGAAAAGTAAAAGCAAGAGTGATACCTGCTATGACATCAATCTCCTGATTTATATCATCTACTTCCATTGCAAAAGCTTGTCCGTTCCTCTGTGGCTGTCCATGACTAGCTCTCAGGTATTGATCCTCCTGGGTAGGTAGTGGTGGTCCTCGCTGAAATCCCCCTGCTGCTGGAGGTCGAGGTGCTCTTGGTCTCATCATTTGCTGAGCTGGCTTGGGTGCTGGAAGTGCTAGCCTCTGTGCTAGCGGTGAAAGTGTCGATGCTTGTTGCATAGGACAGTCTTTTAATATATGCTGTCCGGAACCACATCTCATACACTGTCCCAAACGGACCCGACAGTCCCTTGAGATGTGCCCGCGTCTCCCACAATAATTGTATTGGGGTTTCTCTGAAATCTGGTATGGTCCTGCTCTGTGTTGGTACTGTTGTTGCTGAGCTAAAGGACGTCTAATAGGTCCTCCTTGTTGTGTCCTTGCCGGTCCTGGTTGCGTCCTCAGCTGACTTCCTTTTCCCTTGCTGATGGTTTCTTGCAATCTGGCTTCTGTTAGTAACTCGGCATAAGAGATTCGGGACTGAGAGCTAGTATAGTGTTGGAGCTCTTTAGTCAGTCCACGATGAAACCTTTTAGCCTTGGCCAAGTCATCTGGTATCAAAGCAGCGCCATATTTACTAAGGCGACTAAACTCAGCATCATACTCGTCCACTGTTCGATTCCCCTGCTCTAGGTGGAGAAACTGATCGTATAATGCATCTCTGACGGTGTCCGGGAAGTACTTCCTTTCAAAGCACTCCAAAAACTGCTCCCAAGTCTGGTATGTACCCAGCTGGAGCTCCATGGATTCCCACCTGTGATGAGCATTACCATCTAAAAGCGTTCTCATACCTGTCATCCACAGCTCTGTAGGTAGCTGCGATACTTCTAATAACTTCCGAGTGTGAGTGATCCAGTTGGTAGTTTCTTCTGGGTTCTCAATGCCTTTGTATGGCCTCGGACCTATTTGTACAAAGTCTTTTACTGAACCAACTCTAGCTCGTGGTTCTAGAGCTAGTGTTTGAGCTGGTGTAGTAGTCTTTGCAGCCATCCTTTCAAGTGCTGCCAGGAATTCTTGTCTCTGCTCTGCTGCTTGTTGTTTCTGTTCTTGTATCATCATTTGGAAAAATTAGAATAGTTGTGCCTGGCCATCCTGCAGTGTCGATGATACTGGAAGGTTCCCATTTGGTGGAACAGAAAAGTCAGATAGAACTGGATTGTGAATCTGTCCATCTGGTCCTGAAGGTCTAGGGTTCGTTGAGGTCCCTTCTTGAGTCTGACCATTGACTCCAAGAGTTGAGTCATCATCGACAACAGTACATCCCTTCTGCATATCTATCGCTCTGCAGGTGATGTACACCATGTTTAGAAGAAGTACAGGAATCAAACAAAAATGTAAAATTTGTCGGCGTAAAATATGGTCTCAGAAATATCCGCGTAAGGCAGAGAAGCATAAGGTAAGGTTTTAGAGTTGTCTGTGTAAAACAGAGACTCAAAGAAGTCAGCAAAATAGAGCTTCAAAACTGTTTGCGTAAAATAGGGCTTCAGAACTGTCTGGGAAAAATCTGCGTAAAAGTTTCCGTGCGTAAAGTCTGATGCATAAACTCTACGCGTAAAAAGTCTAACACACGTTGTAGCGTAAAGTTGGTTTCGAGGAACTTTTTGTTTTTCCTCAGACGAATTTGTCAGTCAAATCAGTGATCCTGACATCTGACAAAAGTACTGCACGATGACCGAGAGGACGGCTGTGATGATGACTTTACACAGAGACCCAGGTCGTCGTTTAGTAATATATTTTTTTTTAATACAAAGTCGTTTATACGCTTCCAATGAGGAAGATGAGACAAAATCAGACGCTAAGTCAAAAGCTATCTCTGCACAGGGCTCGAAGCATATCTCTGTATTTAATGCACGAGATTTGGTTCTGACTGGTTACAACTGGGAAAGCTAAGATTGTGGCAAATATACTCATCTCACTATCCTTATCATCTACTCTACGCTGGTTATCTTACTATTAAGGAATCATCAAGTTTTACGCAGGGACAGTTATCTACGTAATTTGTATAACGTGTTATACGCAGATTAGAAAGACTAAAGGAACATGGTTTAGCAGTTGTTTATAACTGCAGCGTAAAGTAGACATAACTATAGCGTAAAATAGGTAATCTCCTGCAGCTTAAGTAGGTAATCATAGCTTGGCTTTTTACGCCAACAAAACCGTCAGTTGGCTTTTTACGCCAACAAGGGTAAAGGGTCTTCGGCGTAAACAAAAAAATAGGATGGTGGAAAGAAGAATGAGGTTTCTGTCAAGTATGGATGAGATCCTGATACCCTATTCCTATACGCAGGCTTGTTTGGTACAGGTACGTAACCAAGACAATATATTCAAAGACCTGCATGGGCCACCACCAAAAATATGTCACGCCCCAGTCCCAAAATACGTAGGACTAGGAATACGTAACACGCCCAGCCGTATGTATAAGAACTCCAATATATGGAAATCATATACACATGTACACTGTATATGAATATTTAATCCATCAGTGGTAATATACTGTCACAACAAGTCTCACAGAATCTATATCTCATCCATAACACAAATAGTCAATATGAATAAAAGCTGAAAAATAACTGCATATCCAAAATGAGTATCAAGTCTGATAATCGGGTGGAAACAAATCCACTACAAAACGACTATACTGAATTCAGCAAAAAGATCACTAAACAGCAGTAATAAAATCACAGATACTCCGAGGGTAATACCTCCTCAGTCTGGTAAGTGGAGTCAGGTCCCGGTCCATACTCATGTGGGTACTCCTGCTCGTCCATATCTGGAAAGGGACCAGGTCCTCAGAGGGACGTAACAAGATACATAATAACATGCCAATAAGTACTGAAATATAAACATCCAATGGTTCGCCTAACCGTCTAAGTGAATGTAGTTTGAGAACAACTTTCCACCAAGTGGGCTATCTGGCTAAAAATATGGGATTGGCGTGACTCTCTCGGAGAATCAGAGGCCCCAAAGCATGTCATCTTTTGAACGGCAGAGGCCGCCAGTAATATATAGTGGTCATCATCACCCGTTTCTCCGGTGGAGAATCTGGGCGTACAGGAAAAAAGTGCAAAGGAGTCCAAATATTTTACTTATTGTTCTCCCCACCCCATGCTCTAAGCATGCCATATCCATGACATGATAAATCCTCTAAATAACTGCCAGGTCTACTAGCATACAAAGTTTCTATCAGCAGTTATCCCTAACGCATGGCTTATACATACAGGCGGCCAACCTAATATGTAGTCCGAGAGCTATATGAGACTCACAACTTGTGTAGCAACTGTGTCACGGCCAATGAACCAATAATGCTCCATAATACTGGGGTGGTCTCATAAACAAGGTCCAATACAAATACATAAAATAAAACATAATCATGCTTCATATGGAATATAAATAATAGTACTGTGGCAAGGTATACTTGCCGAGCAAAGTTCTGTATAGTGCAAGCATTTCAACAGTGTTAAGTTGTAGTAAGAAGAAGTGGGTTAGGGTTTTGAGAGTTGTAATTATATATAGGAATAAGGAGGCGGTGGAATTTACTTAATGGGTAAGAAACTATTGCCACTACTGTTTTCCTTTTATTGGTTTAGGTGTGCGGCTGGGGGTGTTTAGTAATAATAGTGTTAAGGAGCGGTGGAATGAGAAGCTTACATGTATAGGAAAGCAAAGCAAAACAAAATTGGGTTTTGCTTTTGCTGCTGATATTTTCTTCTCTTATGGGGTTGTGGTTTGATTTTTACGCGTGGTGAAAAGAAAAGTTTACGCGGGGTAAAATAAGCGGTAGAATGATACTGTTGTTGCTGCGGTTTACGCGCGGAGGAGTATACGCGGTGTGGTGAGCGGTTTTGCTGTTGACTATTTTACGCGGGGTGAGCTGCTGCTGCTATTTAATTTACGCGCGGTGAAATATACGCGGGGTAATGAGCTGCTACTGATTAACTCTTTACTTTACGCGGGAAGGATGGTTTAATGGTTTGCGGGTTTTGGGTTTGATCCAATAGGAAATTATATTTTCTCTATTTAACTCATAATTACTACTAATAATAAATAATAATATAGAATACGATTTTCAGAATTAGGGTTCTTACATTCTCTCTCACTAACTAACCTATATATATATATATATATACTTATCTATACTAGTATACATATATCTACATATATATGAATATATCTATATATATATATATATATATACATACAATATATCTAACTATATATATATATATATATATATATATATATATATATATATATATATATATATATATATATATATATATATATAAAGGGGGGGAAGCTATTGCTGCTACCACTTGCTGCTGCTGCCAAGCGCTACTGCTGCTCCCTGCAATGCTGCGGCTGCTGCTGCTGTCACTACCCAATTCTAGAAAATAGGGTTATTTTTTTATTTTTATTTGGTAAATTGTGCATTGTATTTAATTAATTATATTTATATTTAATTAGTGATTGTATTATTTTTTAATTGATTGTTTTAAGGTTTTGGCTAGCCTGGACCCATGTCCGACCCTAGTGGACCCATGTCCGACCCGACCAACACCCTTGTGAGGATTATTTTGGGGCTTAAAAATATTTATTATATTTTTAGTGGGTTAGTTGGAGAGATTTGGAGTTAGTTTGAGTGCTTTTGGAACCCGGAACCCAAACCCAAGTGTGTGGAGGGCATTTTGGACTTTTGGAGAATTAGTGAACCCTTATTAGGAGTGGCCGGCCCCTAACCAGCAGCCCCCACCCGAGAACCAGCAGCCACAGCCCCCTCTCTTCATATTCTTCTTCTTCTTCACTTCTTCTTCTTCCCCACTACTTCTTTCTTCTTCCTTCCTCTTCCAAGTAAGTTTTTCTTCATTTTTCTTCCTTCTTTCTTCCATTTCTTCTTCTTTATGTAAACCCTAACCTTGCATTTTCTTTAACCTAGGTGTGTGGAGCCTAGATTTAGTGTGGAGGCTAGATTTGGTGGCTTGGAGCTTGAGTGAGGTGATTTCAAGTAGATCGGAGACTTTGGCCTTGGGATTCCAACTCTCAAGAGGTAAACCCTAACTTTTCCCTTGTTAATTACTTTTATGTATTGTAATTAGTGGTTTAGAACCTTTCTAGACCCTAAGCCTACCCGTGGGAGGAAGTTGGAACTAGTTTGGTTGAGTTTAGAGACTTTGACATTAGGTTTTGTGTCAATTTCGGGTGGAATCCGAAATTGGCCCAATTTTGGGTGATGCCCTAGATTAGACGGACCTAGATAGATGTTGTCGGTGTCTTGAGGGTGAGTGCGTGTCTCCGTTCGGACACGGGAAGTCGTGTCGCGGAGAAACGGGCGTTTCGGGCAAAATTGGGATTTTTCGTCATCGCCGATTCTAAGTGCGTGCGTATTTCCGCCACGGGCCTAGAATCGACGGGGTAGCATTTTTTCTAGGATCTAGGCATCGTATAGAACCCGTGGGTAAATTTTGGGCCGATTCCGAGTTGGTTTGGTGTGCGTTTCAGGAGATTTTCTGAACCGCACACCGCGTGTTCGTCGAAATGACCGAACGGCCATTTCGACTTGGTTTCCTAGTTTTGGGCTTGTGCGCGCGTTGGGTTAGCATCGAGGAGTGTGTGCTAGAGTTCTCGAGTTATATTTTATATATTTGTAGGTGTTTTTGCGTGTAGGGGCCATTGGGCATGCGTTGGGGAGTGTTGTGTGCGTGGTTGTGTGTAGTGTTGTGTTTGTGTATAAGTGTCTATATATATATATATATATATATATATATATATATATATATATATATATATATATATATATATATATATATATATATATATATATATATATATATATATATATATGTGTGTGTGTGTCTATATATATGTATATATATTTATATATATATGTGTGTATTTATATATATGTGCTTGTCTATGTCTATGTCTATGTGTTAGTGTATATATATATATGTATAAGTGTGCGTGTGTGTGTATATGTATATATATATCTGTGTTTGTATATATATATTTGAGTGTGTGTATATGTATGTATATATATATCTATGCGTGTGTGTGTATATATATATAAATAGGTGTTTATATATATATATATATAGCTATGTATATATTTATACGTGCGTGTGTGTTAGGTTATATATATAAGTGTGTGTATATATATATAGGTGTATGTGTGCTCGTGTGTGTGGCGAAGCGAGGGGGGGAGCAGGCAGCACAGCAGCAGAAGCTAGCAGCAGCAGCAACAGCAGTAATATGAAGCAGCAGCAGCAGCATGAGCAGGCATAGCAGCAGCAGCAAGCTCCAGCAGTAGCAGCGAGGCTAGTAGCGAGGGTGAGTGAGTTATGAGGGTTTAATAGATAAATAGATTATTAGATAGTTAGTATAATATATAGCTAGATAGATGGATTGATAGTTAGATAGGTAGATAGATAGATAGTTACTTAGATAGATAGATAGATAGATAGATAGATAGATAGATAGATAGATAGATAGGTAGTTGGATAGATAGATATATCTTTGGATAGATAGGTAGTTATCTATCTAAGGTATAGATATCTATATACATATAGTTATATACATATCTATAGGTATCTAGATAGTCATACATATATATTTATGAGTTGGGTAAGGTATATATGGGTATATGTGTATGTGTGTGTGGATATTTATATATATATGTATATAGATACTTAGATATGTATAAATATATGATAGATATATATATATTTTTTCTAGCTTAGATAGCTACTAGATAACTAGTTAGAGGGGTTTGAGAGTGGTATCTCAATACCTTGAGATACCGAGGTATCTCAATACCTTGAGATATCCAAGGTATTGAGTTTCGAGCGGGATATTTGAGCAATAGCCTAGGAATAGTATTTGAGTAATTTTTATATGCTTATGTATATATATTTACGCGTGCTAGCATAGGTTTTAGCTGGTTTAGGCGGGGTGCGTGGCCTAGGGCGAGGTATCGGATACCGAGGGTATCCCGGTATCTCGAGGAGGCGAGTTTGAGAGTTAACTGGCTTAATGAGCTCGGTTTGACCTAGAATTTCAGGAGCACCCTAGTTTGACCTAGCTTTGACCATAATTGTCCCCGTTGACCGTAAAAGTCAACATTTGACCTAGTTTTGACTTTTTGGACCCAGAGTTGACTTTTTGACCCGAATTTTACCGGTTTGACCCGTTCGACCTAGAATAGCCCTAGAAGCCTGTTTTTAATTATTTTATATCAGTTTAACTCCTTAGAACCCTGTTTAATTCTTCTTTTCGCATTAGGTTCTTGCGACACCTGTCCGGATCTCGATCCTCATCAGTTGCTCAGGACATCAGGCGAGTACCTACCTCTGATAGTTTCCATTTCATGATAGCGTTTATATCACCTGTTCTAGAACTGTAATACTTGATTCTGACACATTGTTATACGAGCTGGTACTAGTGGATCCCGTCATGAGATGCTATCCCCCTTACCGTGTTCAGCGGGTACTCTATCACGTGTATTTCATCATGTGCTTCGGGTATTGATTCTCATGTGCTATCATGTGCTTCTTGTGCTCTCGCCTTCGTGTGCGCGAGCTATTATCATGTACGTAGCGTGTTGTGGTTGGATCCAAGAGTATTAGTGGGGGGGAGGAGTAGGAGTTGGTTATGTGATCAAAGCCAAACAGTATTCATGTGTATGTCGGTTATGCAACTCACGCATAACGGAGTTATCGTAGTGTTTTTCATGTGCAACCTAAGCCGATCACATAACGAACTTGTGCTCAAGGCACTTATCTAGTATTCATGTTTTCTCACCTGCAGTTACTTTTCCACTACTTGTATTGTTCTCCAGTTTATATTGCAGCTACTTATTATGCTCCAGCATATATTTATTTCCTGTGCATCTTGTATACTTTTCTATTGCTCGTCATATACATCTTACCATGTATTTGGAGTTGCTTTCAGAGTTATGTACTTCGCTCCAGTCCTGACTGGGCATATTTTTTCCAGAGGATCCTGAGGATTATTGCCCGACGTTCTACGGGCCGGATGTTGACGAGGGTTGTGACCCCAAGACTGAGGAGGAGTGCGCCGAGGAGACGCCTTTAGCGCCCTAGTTAGCTAGGTGGGTTTCCTGGGTTGTTCCCAGTGGTTTATTTTGGATGATTGTACTTATTCTTTTGATGTTGTGAGATATTGTAGACTGTTATAGACTTGGACTGTATATTTTAGATTTTTTCTTGCTCTGTGTTTCTTTGTTTCCTTTTGCTATCATATCGTGCTTTTACTCTTCCCCTAGATTTTGTGATTGAGAGTTCATATATATATTGCGTGGTTGCCCTCCTTTTGGAGAGGATTATTCATATATATATTGCATGGTTGCCCTCCTTTTTAGAGAGGTTATGGCAGATTTTTTTGTGAGTTATATATAGATTTGTTTGACCTAGAACGGACCTTTACAGCGTTCTACCGCCGATTCTGCGGCGTAGGCTGGACGTACCCACGACTCATGCCCGATTTTCGGGTGCGGGTCGTGACACGTTTTTGGTGGTGGCCCATGCAGGTCTAGTTTTTAGGTTTACCTGCAATAGGATATAGGATATAGGCTGAGAGAGAGTGTGCTCAATCACAACTAGGACCCTTCCTGATTTTCTTTGCTATCTTAATTTTCCTGAAATTATTTTCTTTTGCAATATTACTGTCCTTCTTTGATGATATCGTTTCTTGCACTATATTGACTTCTTTTGATCTGTGTTCAGGATGCCTCCGAAGACCAGATCTCAGCGCACCGTCCCAGCAGCTGCCACCGAGAGGTCTGCCACCTCTCGTCCTGCTCGACTTCCGGCAGCCGCTACCGCTCCACTCGCCACTCCTGCGGTTGAGGGAGCGTCTGTTTCTCTCGGAGATCCTTTCACTCCCATTGATCCGAGAGTCACCCCAGTTGTTCCGGTGGTACCTCCTCCACCACCGCCTGCACCAGTGGATGCCACGCAGTTGTTCGCGTTCTTCCGAGAGATGATGGACGCGCAGCACCGCCAGGTGGATGTTATGAGGATGGGCATTAAGAATGCTCATCAGTTGGCTATGACAGCGGTGGATAGAGTGGCTCAGATCCAGCCACAGCCAGAGCAGGCTCAGTATCCTAGGCCGGGCACTATTATCGACTTCCAGAGGATGCGGCCCAAGGAGTTCCGGGGTACAGAGGGGATCCTGTACGCCGACGACTGGATCGAGCATATAGAGGGCATCTTCAGACTGGCGATGATCCCAACCAGCATACAGATCGAGGCAGCGGGCAGCCAGATGTTCGACCTTGCCCTTACTTGGTACCGCACGGATACGCGGATAGCAGTACCGGGACTGACTTGGGAGGCTTTCAAGAAGCTTTTCAAGGAGAAGTTCTTCCCGGATGTGGCTCTCAGTGCTTTAGAGAGCCAGTTTGAGGCGCTCGTCTAGGGGACCATGCTAGTGGACGAGTATGCAGCAGAGTTCTGCCGTCTGGGCAGATTTATTGAGGGGTTGACTGAGGCAGCAAAGGTGCGGAAGTTCCGCAAGGGTTTGGTCATGTCGGTCAAGTCCTTGACTAGGAGTGACCGCGAGGCGACCTTCGAGCAGATTGTCAGCGACGCCCAGAGAGCTGAGGACGACTTGGAGCTGAAGACCAAGAGGGGCAGAGACACTTCCGGAGCAGGCAGCAGTGCAGGCCCAGCCAAGAGGCCATTCCAGCAGACTCAGCAGCACCAGGGTCAGGGTCGTGCGCCCTTCCGGCAGGCGCCCCAACAACAGAGACATGGACAGCAGCAGGGCCAGAGGTAGCCCATCATTTGCCCTTTCTGTAGGAAGCCAGGGCACGGATGGGACATATGCAGGAAGAGGCTGGGCAGATGTTTGTTGTGTGGAGCAGCAGATCACCAGCTGAAGGATTGTCCTTCAACGCTTGCCCGTACAGCTCAGGGCGGAGGAGCCGCTCAGAGGGCACCAGCCAGAGCACCTGCAGCGCAGCAGAGAGGACAGCCTTTGCAGACTCAACAACAGAGGTTTGCCCAGCACCAGCAGCAGCACCGAGGAGGACAGCAGGGGCGAGCTTTTGCCCTAACCGTAGACGAGGCCGAGCCCGTTGGTAATGTGATCTCAGGTTCTGTTCTTCTCGATTCCATTCTAGCACTTGCTTTATTTGATTTTGGTGCTTCCCATAGCTTTGTGTCTGTATCTTTTGCTGTTAGACACCATCTTGTTGCTGAACCTTTAGCTAGACTCTGCAAGATCATGACCGGGGGTGGTATCATCCTAGTCAATGATGTCTGCAGAGACCGGAGAGTTACCTTGGGAGGCCGGGAGTTGAGTGTGTGCCTACTCGTAATGCCACTTCTGAGCTACGATATTGTACTCGAGATGGATTGGTTGAGTATGCATTATGCTAGTATAGATTATCGTGGAGGCAGAGTGTTGTTTATTCCGCCGGGTGAGCCAGAGTTTCAGTTTGCCAGAGGAGTAGCGGAGCAGAGCGAGGGAGTCTTCTGCGGAGCCCTGGTGGTAGAGCCGAGGTTGCTACATCCACTGATAGAGGAGTACATAGATATCTTTCCGGAGGAGTTGTCAGGGTTACCTCCAGACAGAGATGTGGAGTTCTCTATAGACTTGGTGCCAGGCGCGGAGCCAATATCCCAGCACGTCTATAGAGTCAGCAACAGTGAGCTGATAGAGTTGAAGAAGCAGGTGGATGAGCTTCAGGACAAGGGATTTATCAGATCTAGTTCTTCTTCGTGGGGTGCTCCGGTACTTTTTGTGCCGAAGAAGGATGGGTCGATACAGATGTGTATCGACTACAGGGCTCTGAACAACCTCACAATCAAGAACAAGTATCCGCTGCCGCGTATTGATGATCTTTTTGACCAGTTGAGCGGAGCGAGGGTATTTTCCAGGATTGATCTGAGGACAAGCTACCACCAGGTGAAGGTCAGGAAGGAGAATATTCCGAAGACAGCTTTTCGGACCAGATATGGACAGTATGAGTTCATGGTGATGCCTTTTGGGTTGACTAATGCCCCGGCAGTGTTCATGAATCTGATGAACAAGGTGTTCCATCAGCATCTGGACAGGTTTATGGTAGTGTTTATAGATGATATCTTGGTGTATTCGAAGACCCCAGAGGAGCACGAGGAGCATCTGAGGATAGTGCTGGAGACTCTCAGGAAGGAGAAGCTTTATGGAAAGCTTTCGAAGTGTGAGTTCTTCCTTAACAAGGTTGAATTCCTTGGTCATGTGGTGACTGGAGAGGGTATCTCGGTAGATCCGAGAAAGATCATGGCAGTTGAGGCATGGAGTGCTCCGAGTTCAGTAGCCGAGGTCAGGAGTTTCCTGGGACTGGCAGGTTACTACAGGAGATTTGTTCAGAATTTTTCCAGGATTGTAGAGCCGTTGTCCAGGCTGACTCGGAAGGACGTGGAGTTTGTTTGGTCAGAGGAGTGCCAGATCGCCTTTGATGAGCTGAAGAGGAGGTTGACGACAGCTCCAGTGTTGACGTTGCCATCAGGTTCTGGAGGCTTCACTATCTATAGTGATGCATCGGAGAAGGGACTGGGTTGTGTGTTGCAGCAGAATGGGAGGCTGATTGCCTATGCTTCCAGGCAATTACGACCTCATGAGAAGAACTACCTTACCCACGATTTAGAGTTGGCAGCGGTCATCTTTGCTCTGAAGTTGTGGAAACACTATTTATACGGAGAGCGTGTGGAGATCTTCACAGACCACAAGAGCTTGAAGTATGTGTTTACCCAAAAAGAGCTGAACATGAGGCAGAGGAGATGGTTGGAGTTGATAAAAGACTTCGACATATTGTTGTAGTACCATCCAGGGAAGGCAAACGTAGTTGCGGATGCGTTGAGCAGGTATCCGGTAGCTATGTGCCTGACTACAGATCGTTATCTTCTGGCAGATCTAGAGAGCTTGGGCATTGAGGTAATAGTGCCTGGAGTTGAGATGCAGATGTGGGGATTGCAGATTCAGTCAGAGTTGGTAGACCGGATCAGGGCTACACAGTTTGAGGATGAGTCCCTGAGGAGCATCAGGGCGCAGGTTCAGATGGGATTATCAGATGACTTCACCATTGCTGATGATGGTTCTTTGCGGCACGGTACCAGGTTGTGTGTGCCGAGTGGGTCGTTGCGCGAGGAGGTTCTTCAGGAGGCACATCGATCCCAGTATTCTATGCACCAGGTGCCAACAAGATGTATAGAGATCTGAGACAGCATATATGATGGTACGGGATGAAGCGGGAGGTAGCACGCTTCGTATCCCGATGCTTAGTGTGCCAACAGGTGAAGGCAGAGAGGCAGAGGCCAGGAGGTTTGCTCCAGCCGCTACCCATTTCAGAGTAGAAATGGGAGCATGTGACCATGGATTTTATTTTTGGACTTTCCCGTTCTCCAGGGGGGAAGGATGCGATTTGGGTCATCGTGGACAGGTTGACCAAATCGGCCCACTTTCTACCATTCAAAGTGGATACGTCTACAGAGAGACTAGCAGAGATGTATGTGCACCAGATAGTCAGACTACATGGAGTTCCTGTGAGCATAGTATCAGATCGGGACAGTCGCTTTACTTCGTATTTCTGGAGGAGTCTGCAGGCTAGCTTGGGCACCCAGCTCAAGTTTAGTACTGCATATCACCCACAGACAGATGGTCAGTCAGAGAGGACCATTCAGACACTTGAGGACATGCTTCGCACTTGTGTTTTGGATTTCAGAGGCTCTTGGGAGGATCACTTGCACTTGGTAGAGTTTGCTTACAACAACAACAACCAAGCCAGTATCGAGATGTCACCATTCGAAGCGTTGTATGGACGGAGGTGTCGTACTCCGTTATCATAGGATGATGTAGGCGAGAGAGCTTTGCTTGGCCCGGAGATGGTGGTTGATGCTGCAGAGAAGGTCAAGCTCATTAAAGATAGACTTCGGGTGGCGCAGGACAGGCAGCGGCATTGTGCCGATAGCCACCGGAGACCTTTGGAGTTCGAGGTATAGCTTAGAATCTAGATTTTGTTCTTGTGTTTACTTGTGATTGCATGTTTTAGACTAAGTGCAGAGACCTTGTTTGTGCTAGGTTGGAGATCTGGTGTTCCTGAGGATCTCTCCGACGCGGGGCACTATTCGCTTTGGTGGAGGCGGGAAGCTTAGCCCACGTTTCGTCAGATCCTTCCGTATCCTTGAGAGGGTCGGCGCCGTGGCGTATAGGCTTGAGTTGCCGCCTACGCTGGAGGGAGTTCATGATGTGTTCCACGTGTCACAGTTGAGACGGTACGTGGCGGATCCCAGTCACGTATTGGATCACTCAGAGATCGTGGTGGGCCCTAGTCTTAGCTATCCAGAGCAGCCGGTGGAGATTCTGGATCGGCGGG
>JAYESA010000153.1:405000-441471 GCA_036927795.1 Iris macrosiphon
TATATATATATATATATATATATATATACACACACTACACACTATACATATATATATACACTTATATATATATATATATATATATATATATATATATATATATATATATATATATATATATATATATATATATATATAAGTGTATATATATATGTATAGTGTGTAGTGTGTGTATATATATATATATATATATATATATATATATATATATATACACACACACTCAAACACACTCATCCTCAACACTCACACACTATACACAAACACACTCATCCTCAACAAACCTATGGGACTTAAGGAATGAGGGAAGGGAATAAAAAGAAAAGAGAGGGAAAGAAAATCGAAATGAAATAAGGATCTTTCTGATTCTCGAAGAATGAGGGGCAAGCAAAGAAAGGGATTAATCGAGAAAGATCTCTTGTTCTTATTAGATTAGAAGATCGTCTAGGACTCGTCTTTGTACTTTTTTAGTTTGTTAATTAAATCTAGTTCTCCTAGTTCTCGTTTTGATATTAAATGGCAAACATATAGTACTTTTTAATATGAATTAATTGGATTCTACTTAATATTTCAGCTTCCAAATTTGAAACTAGCATATGAAAATTATCATGTGAGAGACCCGTTGAGCACAACAGTAAAATCATTTTTGGATGGTGTGCAAGCAATTCTGACTCCCTCGAACCCTCCGTTACATATTTCGTCGAATTATCCTTAAGGCTTTGTTAGCCGACGGCAAACACGTCCACGTAGAAAGTATACCAATGTTTGGCGTATGGATAGCCCGCCTCAACAAGATGACAAGGTCCCTCAGCAGGCTGAGCATGGCACTTCCTAGTAGGCTGAGCATGGAACTTACCAATGGGCTGGCCAGGGCACTTATCAGTGGGCTGGCCAAGGCACTTCCCAGTGGGGTGTTCAGGGTACTTCCCAGTGGGCTGGGGATGGCACTTCCCAGTGGACTGGCCAGGAAACTTTCCAGTGGTCTGGGGATGGCACATCCCAATGGACTAGCCAAGGCACTTCCCAGTGGGATGGCCAAGGAACTTCGTAGCAGGCTGCCGAAGGAACTTCATAATGGGATAGCATATTCTCCCCCAGTCTTTGAGTTGTACGCAGTTCTTGACGACTCCATCAATACCAATACCTACTCAACATGAGGATACCCAAGGAGGAGGTGGTGATGCAGCCCCGGAGAATACACGACAAAAGAGAGACCGACTGAATTTAAGAGAAATTGATCGTCCAGACTATTGGCGATTAGACATGAGAGGTCGTTAAAATTTATGTATTAGAAATGAAATTACATCAATGAAATTATAACTTTTCTCAGAAAATAAAGCTTCTCAAAAATCATAATCTTGATGTATTTATTCTCTTGGTTGGTTGGTACATCTTCTTCTATTGTGTCCTAAACCATTACAGTTGCTACATCAGAGATCTCTTGAAGATTGATCCTTCGCCATGATGCGGTTCTTCTTCAGTCTTTCTGTTTTGGGTCGTACATCTGTTACTCCAATGTCGCCTATAACCAATGTACTTTGAATGTTGTAAGGGACTGGAATTGGCTCCAGGTGCGGCACATATACGCTTCTTAAAGCTTCGTTAGAAAAAATACCTGGATAAAAACTCTCAATGCTAATATTTTTAGAATTACAAGCATAACATACATGTACACATGACAAACAAGTATGATACCATTTAAAACATGTACAATATTTTTCATCTAAGTTAACAACATATGTTCTATTTGTTTCACGATCTATTATTTCAAACAAATAACCAACTATACTAAATATTTGTAGGTGTCTTTTTCTTGTGATACTGACCATAGTATTTAACATCTTCGGACAATAATCAGTTGCAAGATTTTTAGCTTTTTGTCGATTTTTGTCCTAAAGTGTGATAATTTTGGCTCGAATACCATCAAGTAGTGTTGTTATTGGTTTATCGCATAAGTTTTTAACCCAGTTATTGAAGCATTCATCAAGGTTCGACGTATTAATACCTAATATAGGACAAGGAGAATAAGTTGTTATCAAGTATAATAAAATACGAGTTTTATCATTTACTCCAACAAGCCAATTGTAAACATCGATGTTTTCAACATTAATTGTTTCAAAGCAAATATTCACATCTGTTTTATTATAACATCTTGCAAGGTAGTCTAATTTACGTTAAAAATGAGACAATCTACAAACTTTTTTAAATTTTGTTTAAAATATTGAATACAATAAAAATGAGGTGATTATAAAAAAGTAGCATGCATGACATGTATTAATCATTTTTATTTATCTGATATAAAATAAATTGTATCTCATGTATTAAAACTACCTTCAAAAGATATTTTTAAAGCGTTTAAAAACCAAGTCCAAGAATCTGTATTTTCACTCTCAGCAACAGCATAAGCAATTGGATATAATTGATAGTTAGGATGACGAGCACAAGTAATAAATAAATACCTTGAAATCTAGAGGAAAGAAATATAGCATCAGTACTAATCACAGGTAAACATCCCCTCAAAAAGTCATCAATGCATGCCTTGAAACAAATAAAAATTCTTTGAAACTTATTGTTTTCTGTAGTCTTTATATAACATCTGCTACCTGGATTTGTCTCAATGATTGTAAAAGCATACTCTTCAATACTAATATATGCATCAATATAACTACCATTTATTTCTGATAGAGCAATTTCTCTAGCTTTTCAAGCTTTATAATATTTAATATGTGTCATGCCCCAGTCCCCAAATACCGAGGGACCGGACGCGTGATAATGGCCAGCAGTACGCACCGATGGACAAACCCAATTTAATGGATCCATCAGGGCATACTTAAGCTGTAAAATCAAGTCTACGATAACATGGCACAACTACTCTCATCCATACAAGATATAAAATATGATCCACAGAATAAATAAGGAATGTAAATCATCAATGCGTCTCAACAAAGTACTTCGGGGAACAATCCGATAAATATCTAGTACAATGGTTCAACAGACCAGAATATAAAAGACTGAAATAAATAAATAAATACTGAGCATAAAACATGGATGCTCAGGCAAAGTCTTCAGCTAACACCTCGTCCTCGGGTGTCGGTCCAGCTCCTGCTCCAGTCCCGTATATCTCGGGATAAACCTCGTCTGCAAAATCTGGGGAAAAATTCGGATCCAGGTCCTCAGGGGACATAGCAAGGTACAAGAAAGCTCATGCCAATAAATAAGTAAGCAGTGCAGCAATAATAAATAAATAAAGCAAAATAGGGTAAATATGTAACCATCTAAGTGCAATGCAAGTGAGAGCATCACTAGTCTCAGGCTGATCCACTACAAGCTCTGTGTCGGGGAGCCGGTAGCGGTAATAACCGGTAATGTGTCTAGCTCTGCTCCGAGAGTCTACGACCTCACAATAGTAGAAGATATATATATAAACAGCCTGTAGCCTGTGTGTCTCTCCCCACCCAATGAAATCATACGTCTCATGTCCATGACACGCAAGATCAAAACTAATGCAGCAAGTCATAATAAGGTCTAAGATTTTAATGTCCATGTCCAGTCCTGTATCCTATACAGAATCACCACGAATATCTCGGGAAGATCCTGTCTCATGAATGGTGTCAAGTGTCCTGGGTCAAAGTGTACTGGGTAAGACCAGTACGGGAATATATAGTGTCACGAATGACCATCTCTAGGTGACCGTACCCAACACCACGTACAGTGTCGGCACCCGACTAATAATCGGACGCTAAGTACGTCACACGGTCCTAGGTTAAGCATGCACAGCAATATAATGAAGCAAAAAAAATATATAACAATACTGCAGAGTTTGGCAAGGTACACTTGCCTGATGTCCGAATACCAACAGCTGTCACTGTATCGGTGGATCTTGTGGGTACTCTTCCAAAAGCTGTAATAACCATCACCAACAGTCTCAAATGATGTCAAATAGCTAGAAACGCCTGTCCTTACGTCCAATTTGGACACAGGGGCAAAAATGACATTTCCGGGCCAAGCGGGTTCCATATGTGGGCCACTTTGTACCGAAAAGCGTGTCAGGGTCAAAGGTCTCCAAATTCCTCAAACTCAGTGTCAACAGGTCAGGAACGATGATACGAACCCAACAGAACTTCCAGAATTGGATTCCGATGAGTCGATCACAAAATCGCCCGTCAAGTGGAGCTTATGGGGCCCACGATACACGATTTTGTCAATGTTCTCAGAATCGGACCAAACTTGGGTCACGGGACCAGCGTATTGCTACGAGTCCGATGGCGCAAGTTTTGTCTCGATCCGTCGTGTATACACAAAGTTACAGCGTGTTCCAAAAAAGTCGGATACGGGGTGTTGTTCGCGGATACGCGTTGATTCCGGGGTGCACGCACCTCCGAATCGACTTCTTCGAAATCCCACACGACCGTATCAACGACGCACACATTTCGGTAAAGACCGCGTGCGACCAAGTCGTCCCGTTTGGCGGGGCGTACTTAGTTCCGGGGTGAAACAGGGCGTTGGTTTTCCTGTTTTTGGATCGAGGTGTGCGATCACCACAGGACACGATGCACCGAGCGGATTGCACGGGCACCGAGAGGGTTATACAGTCTACGCGTAGAACTGACGAAAACTAAAATGGAGTTACGATGAGGGAGAAAATGATACCTGAACAGGGCTTCGTGAATCTGAGTTTCCACGTGTCCGAGAGTCACTTTGTGTCCTGGTCGTGTCCTCGCGTGTCGGGTTGCTGTGTCCAGACCTAGGGTCTGACTCAGGACAGCGGAGTTTCGTCGGAGGGTGTCGGCTCGGGGAAGGCAGCGGGGCGGTGAGTTCGACGGCGTTCGGGGAAGGCAGCGGGGCGGTGAGTTCGGCCGGTCGGCACCGCGAGGGATGGCTGCTGTGGAGTCGTCCGAAGAGGGAAGTCAGACGGCCGCGGGGTCGTCTCCGGTCCTCAACGGCTCGACGGCGCTAGAGGACGGCCGCGGGTTGGTCGTCGGGGCGTCTAGGGTTCGCTCGGGGCTACGCCGGCGGGGTCGGGGCTGACTCCAGGCGGGTCGAGTCCGAAGGGGGATGGCCGGCGAGATGGGCAGTGGCCAACGGACTCCGGCGAGGTCGGATTGGGGAGGATGAGGGTGAACAGGAGGAAAGGTAGGGGTCGATCACAGGGGCGGCGGCTGCTTCTAGGGTTTCGGATTGGCTCGCTCGTCGAGACAGGGGGGTTTTATACTGCTACAGGGAATCCGGCGGGTATGGGTTTCCAATGGATTTCGGGTCGGGTTTGCTTGGTTCGGTTCGGTTTTAGCAACCCAATAGCTTTTAGAGCTCAGGACGTTACTCCGGAGTCCAATAAATTCACCGAAAAATGCCATGCATCTGGTTTTCCATGTTGCACCACAATTTCTTATTTCCATAATATTTTAACACCAATTAACAGCATTAAAAATCTTTAACTCACAATCACCTTGGTTCTTCATCCAAAAATATCGAAAATCCGAGAAAAATTATATTAAACTTTCTCTGAAAATTAGGGTGTTTACAATATGTATATGGTGTTCCCTATAGATATCCTTTACAACATGCGATGGACTATACGACTGATTATCACAAATTTTATCAATAATCTTATTCTTAACCCATACAATTGTCGTTAATGGATGATTTTTCGTTGTAAGTCCACCTAAACAAGAATGTATATTTTTTAGCGTACTAATGACAAATGTTTTGCCGTTGCCAATTGTTTGATAATAAACGGAAGAAATAAAGCTAGGTTTATACAAAACCCTTTCTTAGGTTTACAAACAAGAAGTACTATTAATCCTATACGAGGATGTTAAGTACAATTTTTTAATCTGGGTAAATATTGCTATAGAAGTCTGATCTGCAGTCGATCACTTTGTCCCTTGGACCACACGATGATGAAGAAGTGCCGTAGAAGAAGAAGATGTTTCACAGATTGCAAGAGGGAGTGGATGGTCGATGCCAAAGTCGTCGATCACTACTATCTGTCTGAGCTCTGGATTCTTCTCTCTCAAAGATCAATTTCCGACCTTAATTCTTTGACCTTTCAACCTCTCTCCCCTCGATCCTGGACCTCTGTCAATAGAGGTCTCTATTTATAGGGTTTTAGTGACAGTAACCGTCCAATCGGCGTAGAAGCCGGATAGTGGAGAGTATGTCACTTTTTATGCGACGGTTATAATAACCGTTGCCCACGTATAAATGATCCTCTAAATCTGCGTGTGACGCGTGTCCCATTAAGAGATAATGCGTATAACTGCTGCGAATATTACGACATAAAAGCCACGTAGGTAGTTATCCCTCGCGTAGAAAAGGTTGGCGTAGAAGCCAATAATTGTCACCATGGCGTAGAAGCCAAATAGCTATCAAACTGGCGTAGAGGCCAGGTAGGTGTAGAAGATAGCTGATCCTCCTTCCTTGACTGAGGCCTTGAGCAAATTTTGGACCAAACAGCCTTAATACGCACCAATGCAAATGTAGCATGAGTTGGCGTATTTCAAGGAGATAGCGTACATCGTGCTCCTCATAGCTGAAAATAGCTCGATGGTGTATTCCAAGGAGATAGCGTACAACGTGCTCCCATAGCTGAAAATAGCCCGGCGGCGTAATGTGCAAAAGCGATGACGTGGACGTATTAGCAGAAATTATGGCTTTTGGAGATATAATCAAATCTCTTGCATTAAATACAGAGATCTGCCCCCATCCTGCGCATTAAATGCAGAGGCGTGTTCTCGAAGATCTGCCACCATTCTGAGCATTAAATGCAGAGGCGTGTCTCAAAGATCTGCCACCATTCTGAGCATTAAATGCAGAGACGTATCTCGAAGATCTGCCACCATTCTGTGCATTAAATGCATAGACGTGCCTCGAGCTCTGTACGAAGAGCAGTTTTTGACGTGGCAGTCTGTTTGTCTTCTGCGGAGCTTAAAAAGCTCACATCTGCCTGTGTAAAACTAGGCAGCATATTCCCTTGTATGCATACAAGTACTTTGTATCAGGGAAACGTCACTAAACGATGGTTTGGGTCGCTATGCCGCGCCATCATTACAGTCGTCGTCTGGATAGTCGTGCAGTACTCTTTGTCAGGAGTCAGACGTCAGGTTCACTGCATGATTTGACTGGTTCATTCGAGGAATACGAAGCGTTCCTCGTACACTTCCATGCTGCATTAAAAGCGGATGAGTTTTACGCCATAAAGGCGGTATAACACCCTTTTTACGCTAAAGCAGCTTGGAAATACTGTATTACGTGGATAGTCCTTGAGCTTATATTTTACGCCGTGCTTAGCGAAAAAGCTCTGTTGTACGCCGATGGCTCTGAAGTTATATTTTACGCTGCCCAGCACTAAAATGCTGCGTATAACTCTTCAGCGTATTTTTCATGCTTCTACAAGACCCCCTTCAAAGTTTTTAAATTCCTCGTAATTTGAAACACTTTGAATGAAGCATGAAACGGTCAAGTCTGACTCGTTCTTCAAGGCTGATTTCTTGGCGGATTATTGGGGATTTGTTGGGATTCGGCGTGTTTCTCTTTTGCCTATATAAAGGCTGAGGAGTTAACCTGTTCTTTCCATATTTCCTTCACCACACAGAGATGATTGCCGGAGTTCGTCAGGTCGACTTGAAGAAGAAGAAGACCATGTTCTTCCAGTATGTAAGGAGCCGAAAAAGAAGGCATCTTCGAGCAAATATCCTCTACAACGATGGATCATGGAAGGATATCATAGCTTCCTTTGCTCGGAATAATCAGCAACTTCACATGGTGATTCGTCCAGGAGAGAGGAAGGGTCACATTAGACCACACAGATTTTAAGCTGTATTTTCTCCTGTCGTTCGTGGACGAGAGCAGACAAACTAGCTCTATCCTCAAGTATTGAGTTAGGTTTAAAACCTCAACTTAATCTGTCATGGCGTATGGGGGATGGGCTCTGAATAATTTATATAGACCCAGTTGTGTATCCTCCCGCCATTAACCATTTTCTTGTTCATCGACTGTGGAAGCCGATGAACTGCTGCAGAAGACGGAAGAAGATCTCCACCGATACGAGAACCTGGCAGAACAGATTCTGGGGGTGATCTTTTAATGAAGATGAGAAAACCCTTTGTAGACGGGATTTCCCTCATATGTAATCATGAAGATGAAGAAAAACCCTTTGTAGACTGGATTTCCCTCATATGTAATCATGATTTAATAAAAATCATCTTATTTTATGCATCTGATTATTTGCCATTTGTTGCTGTGATGGAATCTGAATATGTGTAGCTTCGACACGTCTGATAACTTTACGCTGACTCTGATAGAAAGAGTATTAGGTCCCGTCCTGTCTTTTACGCATAACTAAAGATGCGCAGAAAGCCGCTTAGCATTTAAGTCGAGTATTTGAACTGTCCTGCTGTTTGGAATGGAGAACCGCGTAGAATCCTGAACTGTCACTTCTGATAAGAAGAATTTTTTGTTCAGACCATCGTCTTCAAGAATGATTTCCCAAAAATCCCTTGAAATAGGGCGAGAAACGGCTGTCAAAACTGAGTCGCCATCTTGAACTATAGATGAAATATTCAGACTGGATTCTGGATGAACTTCCAATCGACCCAAGGAGCAAGAAGGAGCACCTTCTGTGTGAACCCTTGCAATTGAACTCTGTATGCTTTGGGTACTTGGGATATTTTGAGGTCAAGAAGGAGCACCTTCTGTGTGAACCCTTACAATTGACCGCCTTGAGATTTGTTCATATATACGCACACTCTGGCCTGCGTATTTTCAGATATGCGGAGAGTCATAGATCTGTAAATATGGATGGGCATAAAATCATAAGTTTGTAGCCTTTCGAGCGTAAAAGCTGCTGAGCATAAGAGCATCCGGGCATAGAAACTGTAGATTTATAGCCTCTGAAAAGAAAATCTTCCGAGCGTGAAGTTGTGGATTTGTTGCCTCTGAGCGTAAAAGCTACCGAGCGTGAAATCATAGATTTGTAGCCTCTGATCGTGAAGTCGTAGGTTTGTAGCCTCTCGAGCATAAAGGCTACCGAGCATAAAAGCATCCGGGCGTAAAACCATAGACTTATAGCCTCTGAGCGTAAAACCGTAGATTTGTAGCTGCCGAGCGTAAAAAGCTCTTTGGCGTAAAACCACGAATCTGCTTTGCACAAAAGCTTTTTGAATTCGCTGACTGTCCGCCTTCCCTGAGTAATAGGCTGAGTAGTCCCCAACCATAACCGAATATTAAATATCGAATTTGGTTAGGGATTCGAGGAGTCCATCTGAACTCTATATATATCCCAAGGCTTTCAGAGAGAAGACTCTTCACCTCTCTTTTGCAAAAGAAAGCTTTCGTCTCTTTGAGTTCTCTCCTTCGTTTCCTCTCTGAGCATTCTGAGTTTTTAGCAATGGCCCCAAAACCAATCTCCTCCTCTAAGGGAAAGAAGGCTGACTCTTCTTCTCGCTCCTCTGCCCAAGCAAGAGCGACCTCCATCGGGCAGGGCGAACCTCGCTCTGAACAAAGTGTCCCACCGACGAGCTGTGCACCGGGCGTTATAGGTAAAGCTTTTGGGATGACAAGAACGAAGAAAATCCTTCGCACACGTTGTACGTGAACGCGCTAGGTCGTCTTCTGTGCTGACAGCCTCTTCGAGGAAGATGATGCACAGAGATGTTTCATCTTTTATGCCCACATTTCTAATGTGTCAGCATAAAAACTCCATATTTTCGCAGTCTGGCGTAAAAGCTTTGACTATCGAAACTTGGCGTATACTATAAACTTTGAGTGTTACGCTTCTAGATGAAAATTCTGGCGTAATAACTCAAACTTTGGCAGTCTGGCGTAAAACACAGATTGTCAGGTTTTTTGTGTATACTCCCGGTCTTGAATTTTACGCCTTGGAATAAGATTCCAGCGTAAAAAAATCAAGTTTTTTTTTTATAGTCTTGGCGTAAAAATACAGACTGTTGATCTTTGGCATAAGCTGCAAGATGTAACGTCTAGTATAGAAACTGACTTATTTTTCTTGCACTTTGCAGTTAACTTGCATGCGTCTCCGTTGGCTGAGATGATGGGTTCTACTGCTAGGATGCTGTATTCCAATTACCTGGAGGATTTGTCCCACGTGACATTTTCTATCTTCGGTCCCCAGTATCCTGAAGGAAGGGAAAATCTGATATCGTCCCAAGGGGAACAAATGCTGTTGAGCATGATCAAAGGGGATCCCCTGACACATATAGACGGGGCACAATATATAAAACCGGCTTTTCTCTTCGGGGATATGATTGACAAACAATCCCAGACGAAGCCCAAGAAAGAACTCTGGTTTTTTCCTGCTGGAGGCTTGGTTCTGTATCTGCCCAAGATGCTGAGAGATTACCCTATCTCGGCATTCTTCCATGCCACACATCCCAGGAGGATGTCGTGGACCCTGACTCCCAATCTTCACGGCCAGCCGGGGAAGATATTTTACCAGAAAGGATCTGACCAAGGGTCATTTGTCAGCCGCCCTTCCGGCTCTGTGATACCGTTCAGGGGATTATATCCGGGCAGTGTCCCGAGTGAAGATACTTCACTGCTCCAACCAGTCCAATTACTGACTTTCTGCAATGACTTCATGGGGCACGGAGAAGTATACCCCAAGGTTAATCCTCGGACCAATGGGTGGGTTACTCCTACAAATCTTCGATGGGCTCATTTAGCTGACTGGGCCCTGAAGCATTTTCAGACTGAGCTGGAGAGCATTGGTCTGTATGCTGCTATGAGTGCTACCAGTATTGGGTTACGTCTCAACCCCAACCTATTTCTGACTTTGATGGAGCGATATATCTCGCTCACCGGGACTTTCGCCACTCCACTGGGGGAGTTGGGATTGGCCCTTCACGAAATGGCAGAGATTTCCAGACTGCCAATGAAGGATACTCCTTATGAAGAGTATGTTCCCACAAACCGGGAGCTGGGGGATTCAGACCCTCGGGTAGTGGCAGTGTACCGGGAGCTGATGTGCCACTACCTTGCTTGCACCGCCTTTTATAATGAGCCATCTGATTTGGCTCATACCAATAAATGGGCGTCCTACCTCTTCTTTCACCGGGCCAGGGCTGCTAAGCCAGAGAAAGTCTTGGATAGCAAGGATCAGCCTCTGAGCTTTATGAGCGTGCTTAGTGCTCAAGTAGTCGATGACCTTATTGAAGACTCTGGGGCTTCAGATCAAATTCTCAACGAAGGGATAGGGAAGTATCCTGCAAGCACTAAGGCCTACAGTTATCTGAGGCATTGCCGCAGGCCTCTATCCAAGGAAGCTCAACTGGCTGGCTTCCTCTCTGTATGGCTGCGCCGATTGGTAGTACCAGGCATTGCATCTTCGGATCGTATTCACCGCAACACCTTATGGCCTGCCGTACGTCTGGTTTTTGGGGCAAGACTGGGCTTGCTCCCTGCCATGGTATGCCGGATACAAGCTGGCATGAGGGCCATGACCGATGGGCTGCTTGCCGATGAAACACGGCGTGATAGCTTTCCCAGGGTAGAATTACCGTTCCTGTATTTGATGGGATGGTTAATTCTTCATAACCCCAGAGTGATGTCTCCTGGCTCTGGCAGTAGTTCGAGAAGTAATTTCTTGTTGAATTATAAGAATTCTACCTGGAATGTGACCATAGTTTAGACTGTCGGCGGGCACTAAATTTTTCTCACAGTTGGAAGCTCTTCTGTACTGTCCCCTTTGTACATCTCAATCAACAGGGGAGCATGCTTCAGGACTCGGGTGAAGGGAAGACCGTTCTTTCTTCTGAAGCTTTTAATTGGTTGGTCTGTATTAGACCTTCCTATTTATTGTACAGAAGTGAAGACCAATGCTTCTTGGAACCCTACCTGCCTAGTCGGTTTGCCAGGCAGTTTGGGTATGACCAATTGCATGTGGGCAATGCCGTCACCAGCTTCAAGTCCAGGGGTGGACTCATTGATGGAGCGAGAGGATGGCGATACTTCATAATGGGTTGTACTGGAGCAATTTTTACTGTGCCCGCGACTTCACTCTCCATGGAGTTGCGTATCCTCCACTCGTATGCCCAGTTTTATGTGGCAACCAACACCTTCCATCGCAATTTTGATATGCGTGGAAGTTTTAGGATGCCCTCTTCTAAGTCCGCGGGAAGAGACGAAATCCCCTCAGTTTCCTCTGACGAGGGTGAAGATTCTGTCAATCCAGATGAACCTTTGTTGGAAGTACCGAGAGGTGAAATACCTCCGCCTGCAGGGCCTCTGGTTATCTCCGGTAAGCGAAGGGCTCCTGTTCTGAAGGAGGCTTCCCCTCGCAAGAAGAAGAAGAAGAAGACGGTTGGTCATCCCGTCAGGACTTCCCACCCTGAGGTTCCTAGAAGTGAACCTGCCGTTTCCCCTGTTGGAGACGATTCTTTGATTAGAGGTCCTCGCCTTTTAGAGAGGGAACCTCCACCGTCCCGACTGGCGGTGTCGAAGAATCCCTGCCTGAGGCTGCTGTCGCTGCTATCGCTTCAGGTAGTGGCCCGAGATCGCCTTTGAGGCCGAGCCAAATAAGGATATCTTTGTCCAGATCAGCAACGGGAGAAACCCCTGCCGTGTCTGTAAGTACACCCAGCGAGATTCCACCTGATGAACCTCGATTAGATCTGGGTGAAGACTTGGATGACTACCTACCAATGTCAACTAGCACACCCCCTTCTCCAGGTATGACAGCTCGCTTAGCATCATTAAGAAATAATTTAGTTGTACTGGCTGCAGACGCGACATATATACCATCGACCATGGGTAAATGTCGTCTTTACGCCTCTTTTAGAAAAATTAACATTATTTTGATATTAACTTTCTTTTGTCTTCTTTTCAGGGGAAGACATCTACGGGGAGGGCAGTGTTAACGCACCTTTTGGCTCTGTTTCAGCTCCTGGCGATGACATGGAGGTGCCCGACTTCGAAGAGGAAACATTTTCGGGTGCCGACTCGCCCGAAATGGTTCCGATATC
Organism: Iris macrosiphon; assembly: GCA_036927795.1. NCBI lineage: Eukaryota > Viridiplantae > Streptophyta > Magnoliopsida > Asparagales > Iridaceae > Iris > Iris macrosiphon. The sequence continues at coordinate 417,981 of JAYESA010000153.1, forward strand.
TCGAGAGGAGGATGAGCCTGTCATTACGACAATGCCTCCTTTGAGTACGCCGGTCACTTCTTCCGTTGTTGGCGCATCTTCTTTTGTCGCACAATCTGTTGAGGCTACGACTGTGGCAACATCGTCTGCAGTCATTCCTGGAGGGAGATTCGCCAATATTGCAGCCACTCCCAGCGTCCATTCGGATCTAGCCATGCTGACTGAGCAGTATACTAGTATCTTCTATACCACTTTGAAAACCCTGATATCGATAGTATTGGAGAAGAATCTAGGCTTCGAGGCGCTGAGGAGGTCCTCTCAGTTTGCGATAGTGCCGATTAGAGACTTCAACGACGCTGGGAGGGATGACACGCTGGAGCAGATAGTTAATGGTTTGGAGCAACCCATTAACGAATATTTGCAGCTATCTTGAGGCAGCATTGACGGTCTCGTTCAAGCTAGGTATGACTCCTTAACTGCAGAGCTTACTGGGCAAATAGAATCTCTGAACAAATTCGTCCAGGAACAGCAGCAGGAGATGGATCATGAGCGTACCGAATTGGAGTATGTCATTCCCCAGCTGACTCAGTGCGAAGTCGAATATGAGGAAGTGACAGCAAGGGTCCGTAGATTGAGAGATGACCTCGCTCAAGCGGAGGAGAAGGCTGTCTCTTTGTCGGCATCTCGAGATGTGCTGAAGAATCGAATGAAGACTGCTCAGCAGAACCTGACGCATGTGGGTGTCATCCACGCAGGTTTTGTACATGCTTGGTCCGAGCTATCTGCTTTGAACAATGATGCGGCCAGGTTGGAGCGGGCTCGCGCCGACGTCTTGAAATCCTGGGATGAGAGAATGGTTGCTCTGGCGCAGCAGATTCGTGACCTAACCCCCCCCCCCAAATGATGTACTTTTTTGCTTTTCAATATAATTTTGCTCTTTCTGGGAATAATAAAGAGGATTTTATCTGATTTTGTGGACCCATCATTTTGGAATATAAATGACAGCCTAGGGTGAAAGTGATATCAGAGGTAATATGGACGTGATATACTCTCGGTAAGCTTCAGCTGGACATATCTATTCAGAGGTTATATGGACATGATAGAATATGCTCCAACTAAAATTTGTACACAAAACACTATCAGAGGTAATATGGACGTGATAGGTCTTAAAGTTCCAAATTAGTTAAACATATCTATTCAGAGGTTATATGGACATGATAGAATATGATCCAACTAGTTTTGTTTTGGAAGTAGTATTATCAGAATGAGATCTTCACCATACTCCTTTTGAGCAAAAGAGGTTAAGCATAGTACCTCTTCAGGAATTTGCCGTTGATAGGAGCCATTAACAAGTCTCCATTAGGCTTGGCTAATCTGTAAGTGCCGTTTGAGAACGTCGTCTCGATCACATAAGGGCCTTCCCATTTGGGTTGGAATTTACCCTTACTCTTGTGAGTAATAATCATTGGCCTTCTCACAGCTAAAACTAGCTCGCCAACTTTGAACACTCTTTCCTTTACTTTTTGATTAAAAGCTTTGGAAATGCGTGCCTGGTAGAACGCGATGTGCTGCTGAGCCTGAAGGCATTTCTCGTCTAATCCTTCTATCTCTTGAGGCCTTAATAGGTCATTCTTTTCTTGAGTCAACTCATTAGCCACTGCTATCCTGAGTGACAGAATTTGGATTTCGATGGGGAGAACTATTTCACTCCCGTAAACCAATGAGAATGGGGTACAACCTGCCGGTGCTCGTACCGTTGTGCGATATGCCCAGAGACATTCTTCTATCTCCTCATTTCAATCTCTCTTGTTCGAAGAGATGAACTTTTTCAAGAGTTTGATAATGGTTTTGTTGAAAGCTTCCGCCAAACCATTAGCAACAGGATTATATGCCATAGAGGCCACATTTTGTATCCGATTTTTATCGCAAAATCGGTGAAACACTTGGCTGATGAATTGAGACCAGTTGTCATGAATTATCCTTCGGGGTATCCCAAAGCGATAAATGACATAATGTTTAATGAAGCTGATCACATTAGATGTCTTCACCTCAGCGAGGGGGATTGCCTCTGCCCATTTGGAGAAATAATCCGTGATGGCCAGTATGAACCGGTGACCTCTGGAAGAAGATGGGTGAATAGGACCAATGATATCCATACCTCATGCTTCAAAAGGCCAGGATGCAACCGTAGGATGTAAATGTTCAGAAGGTTGGTGTATAAAGTCTGCATGAACCTGACAGGCTTTGCATTGTCTTGCATACTTTATTGCATCTGTGATCATAGTAGGCCAGTAATAGCCCATCCTCCTGATACGATCCTGTAGCTTAGGACCGGATTAATGTGCTCCGCATACACCGTCGTGAGCTTCACGGATAATCCGCTGTGCCTCGTCATCGGAAAGACATCTCAATAGCAGTCCGTCGTAGGTCCGGCGATATAGACACTGTGAAGACGCATCAAAATAGAAGCGTAATGATCGTCTTTTGACGAATACTGCTTCTTTGGGGTCTTCCGGCAAGATTCCGTACGCTACGAAATCTATAAAGGGACTTCTCCAGTCTCTCTTTGGAAGATCTGTGTTCACAGCGTAGCTGTGTTCTATGTGAAAGTTGTTTTTCATATAGAACAAGTCTCTGTTAAGAAGGATCACCGAATTTTGCCTTCTTATAGGAATAGCTAAATTTGCAGCTAGACTGGCTAGGGCATCAGCTTCCAGATTCTGAGATCGAGGCACATGCTCTAGAAAGAATCCTTTGAATGTCATGGCTATCTCGACCGTTGCTCGGTGATAGGGGATGAGGTCTGGATTCCGGACTTCATATATTCCTCTGACTTGATTGACGATCAGCAGAGAATCATCGAAAGCTTCCAGAGATTCGACGTCCAATTCTTTAGCGACTTGGAGCCCGATTAGTAGAGCGTTATACTCCACCACATTATTAGAACAGGGCTCGCTAAGAAAATATGCTCGATAGATGACGAGTTTATCAGGAGTGACCAAGACAATTCCTACTCCTGAAACCACGTTTCCCCTGGGACCAGTCCTGGAGGCACCATCGAAGAATAGTTGCCATGTATCACTTTCCATTGCGGAATTACATTCTGCAACTTCGTCGGGAATATCCTCGTATAATTTGGAGGTCTCTGGAATCGGATGAGTAGCTAGAAAATCAGCCAACGCTTGGCCTTTGATGGACTTCTGAGGGACGTACACCATGTCATACGGTATTAATAATATCGCCCAAGTCACGAGTCGGGAATTAAGAACACTTGGCTTGTTCATCAATACCCGAAGAGGATTGATCCTAGAGATGATATGAATAGTCTGGCCTGTAACATAGTGTCGCATTTTCTGAATAGTGAACATTAGGGCCAAGCATTCTTTTTCCACTGGATTGTACCGGTGCTCAGCTCCGACCATCATCCTGCTTAAATAGTAGATAGCCTATTCATGACCTTCATCGTTCTTCTGTGCGAGGAGAGCTCCCAGAGAATGATCCATTGCTCGAACATACAACAAGAATGGTCTTCCTATGACGGAAGGCACCAGAACTGGACGATTAGTGAGATAGCGTTTGATTTCATTAAACGCTTGCTGACAGGCTTCATCCCATACGAAGGATACACCTTTCTTCATGAGACAAGAAAAAGGCTGACATCTCCCAGAGAGGTTGGATATGAATCTCCGGATATAAGCTAGACGACCTTGAAATCCCCTGAGTTCCCTCAAATTATGGGGTGGCCACATTTCTAAGATGGCTTTGACTTTATCAGGGTCCACTTGAATGCCTTTAGCGGTAAGGGCAAATCCCAGGAATTTGCCACTAGATACACCCAGAAAGGACTTTGTAGAATTCATTTTGAGTTGATGTTGGCGCATCAACTCAAATATTGTTTTCAAGTCTTGGATGTGATTATCCTTGAGGCGGCTTTTGACAGCTATGTCGTCTACGTAATATTCTACTGTTTTACGTAAATGCTCGTAGAATATGTTACTCATAGCCCGTTGGTATATAGCTCCGGCATTTTTTAATCCGAAGGGCATGACCGTATAGCAATATACCCCCAATGGTGTCCGGAAGGCAGTATGCTTCTCGTCTTCAGGATGCATCTTGATTTGATTGTATCCTGAAAATCCATCCATGAAAGATATACGTTCAAAACCACATGTATTATCAATCATGACGTCTGTAATGGGAAGAGGAAACTCATCCTTGGGGCAGGCTATGTTCAGATCTTGGTAATCGATGCAGACACGTACTTTTTTATTTTTCTTCATGACCGGGACAACATTGGCGACCCAGTCGGGATGTTGTTCTTCCCGGATGAAGCCACAGGCTATCAACTTTTTGATTTCAGCTTCAATGGCGTCCATCATATCCGGGCGGAACCGGCGTTGGTGTTGCTTCACAGGCTTCGAATCGGGCAATATATTGAGTTTATGAGTAGCCACCTTTGGATCAAGACCTGGCATATCCTCATAATTCCATGCAAAGACGTCAATATATTCTTTTATCAGCTGGATTATTTCTTCCCTTTCTTCTTCGGAAAGATTGTTACTGATAAATATCAGCTTTGGCGAAAGTTCATCCCCAATATCAATCTGGATAACTTTATCTTCAGTGGGAGGTTCTCTCTGCTCGAACCGGAGTTCCCATTGTGTATCCATTTGTTGAGCCCAAGAGTCATTCTCAAACGGTTAAGATTCTTGTTCGTTTGCTTCGAAGGAATCTGCTAATACCGTATTTACTGATAATGCTCGTTCAAGCGCATCATATGAGCCGGAGGGCGACAAGCCGTTTTGAGAAGAGGAAAAGATATCATCATTTGACTCAGAAGTTGCAAGGGAGGTGGTATACCCTAACCCGAAACGAGTTCGTTGACAGTAGGGATCACCATGCAACGGCATTCGTCTGCCTTTCCCGTAGTTGAGGCCTGGTTCCAGCTTCAAGTCATAACCCATACTTTGCATGATCTTCAAAGCTTGTAGGCTGTATCTGTGAACCTGTATTTTACCAATATCGTCATCGGGAGAATCTTCTTGTACAGTCGGTTCATTGCGCATGCGACCGAAGACTATTGAACGCTGACTGCTGCAAGTAGGCGGGACAATGAAGATAGAATCTTCATGCAGTCCATATGTCGTGATGACATTGGATGATGATGCTACTTCCCACATATATGGATGATAGCAATCTATAGCTTCCAAGAATTTTTGTGCTATAGGTTCTATATCATCATGGGGAAAGGATTCCTGATTCGGAATTTGAGCGTCAATATACTGGAAAGAGGATCTTTATTATCATCAGAAACCACGTTCCTGGTTGTATTTACATCAGTCGGCGGCTTGTTGCGCCGAAGGTTGATGACCAAGGGTGGAGGCTTCTGGTTCAAAGTGATCACTAGAGGATCACCTTCTTTTCCTGACCTGGTTTTGTTCAGGTGGATAGCCATGGGCTCCATGGCTTTTGGACGAGTAGTTCGCCCTTTCACCTTGATTGACAGAGGTTGCTTAGCAGAGGGTTCTTCTGGCTCCCGGTGGAATTCCTTTTCTGTCTCGCCTGACACCTCCTCCATATAGTCTTGAGTGTACAACATGGCATCAGAGTAATAGGATTCCACTCCTTTAAACGGGTTCAGGTCGGCAAACTCCGTTTGTACTGTTCCTTGGACATCTAAAAGCATTGATGTAGAGTCGAAGGAACGATGTTGTGGTCGTGGATCCAAGGTCTGCCCAGCAGAATATTGTAGGACACCTCTGAATTAATGACATAACATGTAGCCACTGATCTGAGGTCGCCAATCTGGATCCTCAGACGAATCTTCCCCAACGGCTTACTTTTCCTGGCGTTGAAACCCACGATTGTAGTGGTGGTGTAAGCCAATTCGCTGGTAGGAATCCTCAGCGGTCTGATCAGACTGAGGAATGATGCTGATCGATGATCCCGGATCTATGTGAATTCGGTCAACCTCCATGGAACCGACGTAACCGGTATAATAGAGGGGTCTGTCATGCCTGTTATATTTTAACAACATGTCATCTTGAGTTAAAGTGATATTCGGGACCACCTCCATCACACTATGGCATTGAGGACATGCCACGGGTTCTTCATCAGGGGACTTGAGCTGGGTCAAGTATGCATCCGCCTGCATTAATGCTTCACTCAGGGCTTGACGAGTGTCTTTGGAAAGCCTGAGTAATTCAAAAATGGACAATCTGGCTGGTGTATGAGCCAACTGGGCCAGGATGTCAAAGTTATACGGCTTCTCTAAACCTTTGCTTTGAATATTCTTCAAAGGTTTATCGAAGCGCACTTCTTTTTGCTTCCCCTTGTCTGTCGAAGTTGGTCTCGAAGGACCGGCCTCTGGTACGGCAGGTTCTGGTTCGGAAGGCTTGGCAGCTGAAGTGTCTGCCGGTGCATCTACCTGACTTGCTCCATAGTCCTTGAGGTAAGCTTTCCCTGAACTGGTTCCAGTAGCCAAAATCTCATCTTTTGATACCGATTGTATTGTAACCATGTGACATGGTTTACGCTTCAAGTTCTTCTTAGACTTAGCCTTAGCAGCTTGAGTCTCTTCCTTGATTTCTGGCACCAGATCTGGATGAACCCACATAATCTCGCCCCGCTGGGTAGTTAGGGGTACCAGGTCATGATTTTGACCCCTAGTTGGAGGGAGATTAACGATGTTCATCGTTGTCCGGGAAATAGGTATGACATCATCCGGGACTTCTTGGGGAAGCAGATTGCCAAATTGCAGAGAGATCATGTTGGCTGTGACCGTCTTCTCGCTGTTGCGCAGAGTGATGGCCTTAGCATTGATCAGCTCCTGGATCTTCCTCTTCAGTACATAACACGCCTTTGTAGGATGGTGTATGTATCTATGGAAGATGCAGTACTTGGGGTTATTAGTACTACCGACTTCATTAGGCCGCTTCACCTCGGGGAGGGTAATCTTGCCGCTTTTGACGAGACACTCGAATATGCTCGGAATATCGTCGTCGTCGAAAGAGTACACTTCAACGGGCCTGGAAGTCCCAGGTTTAGTCTGTGTGGTTGCCGCAGTCTTTGGCCTGGACGTATTAATCGCCAGAGCTTCTTTTCCTTTGGAACCATGGGGATGGTCGTTGTTGGAAGATGACCTTTTGCCTCTATCGGAAGCGAAGATCATGATGCCATTATCACGCGCCTTCCGACTGTTGTCCTCAGCGGCTACCGCTGAGATGATGAACGAGGGCCAATCATGGAACTGATATGGTCCTGTGAATACCGAGATCACCAGAAGAAGGTTCTTCCTACAAATGTCCACCAATGCCGAGTCTGGAACTCCGGGAGGTATTTGTAAAGTGGCTTGAAGAAAACGTTCGATGAAAGTGCGAACGTTCTCTTTTTTCTTCTGCTTCACTTCGATGAGAGACGACATAGACATGTCCATCCCTCCTTCGTAGAATCGCGCGAAGAATAAAGTCCTGAAATCTTCAAAGGAAGTAATGCAGTTGTCCGCAAGTCTACGGTACCACTGATAAGCCACTCCCGAGAGACAGCCTTTGAATACTCGAGTGAGAAGGGCGTCATTCCCTTGCAATAACAACGTCATCATACTGAAGTAGTTCATGTACTGGCTCGGTGATGTTTTTTCCTCGAACAAAGCCATGGTCTGTGGTTTGTATTTAGGAGGAAAATAGACCTCATCCCAAACAGCGGGGTAAGGCTGGTTGATTCCCAATTTCTTGAGCTGATCTTTGTGCTTCAAGGCATCAAATTGGGCTTTCAACTCCCGCACTGCCTGCATCGGATCTTCAGCAGGTAGAAAGACTGCGGAGTGGTGAGGGATCGGTTGTATCGTGACTCCAACGGGAGGTAATACATTCTTCGAGTGGGGAAGCGGAGGAGCTGCTGACTCCTGATCTAGAGTAGGCCCTGGATTTGCGTTGGATGGTGGTAAGTCCACCCCCACACGTATCTGAGTTGGAAGGACCGATGCTTGAGCCATAGCAGCTGTGTGTTGAGTCAGCATCATCTGGTGCATGTTCTCCATCATGGATTGCATCTCCTTCAGAGATGTCTCCAGTACAGCAATGCGTTGCTCAGTGCTTCCTGACGGGGAAGCTTCCTCGCATTCATCTCCAATGGCATAGACTCCCATTTCCCTGGGTGTCATTGAAGGGTTAGTATAGGTCTCTGTAGAAGTTGACTCTATACTTTCAGCATCTGATTCAGGAAACTGGCGACCCCCAGTATCGGAATCAGAAGAGTACGAAGCCGGTTGTCGTGACTTCGAACGGGTGCTTCAGAACACCCCAGCTTCAGTATTCTTAAGGAGTCTGTCGAATCTCCTTTGGCTTGGAGTTCTAGAGGGATGACGTCTTGAATTCGACCTTCCTCTAGGAACATGTGAAGGCATGTTCACTGATGCATGTGCGGGCTTTTCTTCCTGGAAAGACAGAGAGTAGTTTAACCGGTCGAAAACCGACCGTTTTGCTTCAGAACAGCAATAATTAACTACAATCCTATGACTATTACAATAGTGCTCCCTAGGAGGCGTAATAGACATGCTGGAGGATCCCCTATCCTTGCGTTTCTGGATCAGATACTCACACAAGTCAGGAGGATTTATAGAAGAAGAAGAAGAAGAAGAAGATGGCTTGTTCCTTCTGTTCACATCAGTGGGCATGCAGATGTTGGGAACCATAATTCTCCCCGTGCCACCCGTATACAACAGGTTGGCCATCTAGGTAGCGGATGATCCCTGGGGAGTGTGTCTTTCCGCAAACTGAGCCTTCTTTACGCTGAGGGACTTCACCTGACGTATTTTGGAGTTCTGCTCAGGCTGGCGTAAAACTGAGGAGGTCCTCAGTCGGCCATCAGCTTCTCGCGTAATCCGGAGGGTGGACATATTCTTCCCTTGCTGGCGTAAAGGCCGAGAAGTTGAGCAGTCCGCCACTTGTTTTCCCTTGCGTAGATTGCAGGGATCATCTGCTTTTCCGCGAAGGGCAGATGCATTTTTGCGCGCGGAGCGCGTTTGGAATTTCTGACTTGGCGCTAAGGCATTGTCAGAAATTCTGTCTGCCACGTCACCGACGGGAGACTAAATTTTTACGCACAGAGCGCGGAGTAGACTTCTGGACTAGCACCGAGGCATCGTCAGAAGTTTTGTCAGCCACGTCACAGACGGGAGACTGAATTTTACGCGCAGAGTGCGGAGTAGACTTCTGGACTAGCACCGAGGCATCGTCAAAAGTTTTGTCTGCCACGTCACAGACGGGGGACTGAATTTTATACGCAGAGCGCAGAGTAGACTTCTGGACTAGCACTGAGGCATTATCAGAAGTTTTGTCTGCCATGTCACAGACGGAAGATAGAGCTTTACGCGCAGAGCACGAAGGTTGTGCAGCTACAACCTGGCTGGTCGGAGAAATCGGAGGGTCGGTAGGAATGGTAGGGGATGTCCTGGGCATCCAAACCTTACGCAGCTTCCTGTTGTCTTGGACAGAGAGAAAGTGAGAGCTACCTCCTGCTCGAAGCATATCTTCGTAGGCGGACTGGTAGAACTGGACGACCAGGGTCTTCTTCATGGATCCCACTGATACCGCATCGTGTTGAGCAATTGCTTTCTCGCCAGAAGAGAAAGATGTCCCCAGCAGAGTCGCCATCTTGGCGTTTGATAATAAACGGAAGAAATAAACCTAGGTTTATACAAAACCCTTTCTTAGGTTTACAAACAAGAAGTACTATTAATCCTATACGAGGATGTTAAGTATAATTTTTTAATCTGGGTAAATATTGCTATAGGAGTCTGATCTGCAGTCGATCACTTTGTCCCTTGGACCACATGATGATGAAGAAGTGCCGTATAAGGAGAAGATGCTTCACAGATTGCAAGAGGGAGTGGATGGTCGATGCCAAAGTCGTCGATCACTACTCTCTGTCTGAGCTCTGGATTCTTCTCTCTCAAAGATTAATTTCCGACCTTAATTCTTCGACCTTTTTGACCTCTCTCCCCTCGATCCTGGACCTCTGTCAATAGAGGTCTCTATTTATAGGGTTTTAGTGACAGTAACCGTCCAATCGGCGTAGAAGCCGGATAGTGGAGAGTATGACACTTTTTACGCGATGGTTATAATAACCGTTGCCCACGTATAAATGATCCTCTGAATCTGCATGTGACGCGTGTCCCATTAAGAGATAATGCGTATAACTGCTGCGAAGATCACGACATAAAAGCCACGTAGGAAGTTATCCCTCGCGTAGAAACCAGAAGCTTACAGCCATACTGTCACCTTGTAGAAGCAAATAGCTATCAAACCAATGCGTAGAAGCCAAATAGCGTAGCAGATTGCGTAGAGCCGACTAGCTGATCCTCCTTCCTTGACTGAGGCTTGAGCGAATCTGGACCAAACAGCCTTAATATGCACCAATACAAACATAGCCTGAGTTGGCGTATTTCAAGGAGATAGCGTACAGCGTGCTCCTCATAGCTGAAAATAGTCCGATGGCGTATTCCAAGAAGATAGCGTACAACATGCTCCCATAGCTGAAAATAGCCCGGCGGCGTAATGTGCAAAAGCGATGATGTGGACGTATTAGCGGAAATTATGGCTTTTGGAGATATAATCAAATCTCTTGTATTAAATGCAGAGATCTGCCCCCATCCTGCGCATTAAATGCAGAGGCATGTTCTCGAAGATCTGCCACCATTCTGAGCATTAAATGCAGAGGCGTATCTCGAAGATCTGCCACCATTCTGAGCATTAAATGCAGAGACGTGTCTCGAAGATCTGCCACCATTCTGTGCATTAAATGCAGAGATGTGCCTCGAGCTCTGTACGAAGAGCAGCTTTTGACGTGGCAGTCTGTTTGTCTCCTGCGGAGCGTAAAAAGCTCACATCTGCCTGTGTAAAACTAGGCAACGTATTCCCTTGTATGCGTAAAAGCACTTTGTATCAGGGAAACGTCACTAAACTGTCATGCCCCGATCTCCCGCTGGCAAATCGACCGTTCCCGCTAGGCGAGAATCACCGCGCCAGCGCTCCCGCGGAACGATTTTTTTGACCCATCCGGGCGTGATGCCGCACGAGCGTTAGCCGCGCCCGTGCAAGGCCGTGGTTCGTTGGTTGGCGGTAAGAGTTCTAAGCCACAGAGTCGTACAAATTGTCCGAGTGCAGCGGAATCATGAACGAATAGGCGATCGGTAACAGGTTCACTGAGTCGACAATATAGCGGAAGCATTGAAACACAAGTTGAAGTAAAGCAAGCTCTTTTATTGATATTGAAACAAGTGTTACAGGCGGCGTATAGCCGAGATTACAAGTCGCTCGAGCACCCTCTCTGAAACATAAAAGCGTGCCAAGTGGCTACATTTATGGATGATATACAGGAGATGTTCAGGCGATGTTCAGGCGATGTTCCAACATTATATTTTGTATATGTGCTTCAGTTCCGGATGTAGCGTTCCAAGGCTTCTGAGTTCGACTCCACGCCTTAGCACGCACGAAGGAGGCATCCACACCGAACGAGGTTCTCCCGCACCCTGCAAGCAATCTGGTGGGTTATCAGTACATGAATGCACTGATGGGGAGGCTACTCGCCCGCTCGATATTCCAAATACGTAATACAAGTTTCGTGCACCAACTATTAAGTTGTCTTTCTAGTTGCCTTAGGATCAGTTTCATGCAAACATTGAATAGCCTAATCCGTGTGGCAGTGCGCCGTGCGACATGAGAGAAAATAAGGCGAGACTTACCAACTTACCAATCCTTCCCTGTCCAAGGCAAACCAATGTTAAATTCCAAGCAGAAATATGTATAAGCATTCAGGAGGCATAGCATATGCAAGCACTGCATTATGAGTGAGATTACGCTACGGGTGCACGAGTTATAGGAAATATCAGGTGCGTTGCATACGATGATCAAGTGCTCTTTATGCACAAGTGTTGTTATATCATGATCGTTCAGGTGTTCAGTTATTCTCGATGCGATGCAATGACTCGCACGCGGGTAGCCGCTAAGCAAAGATGACTTATCTATATGAACATGAGGTCACTGGCACGGCGCTATAGTGGACGGCGTAGTCTCTTGTCGGAATGGTGTGCAAGCAAAATAGGAGGCATTGCACCATATTCCGCTCGAAGCAGGCGACTACTCAGGAGTTCCGTCCGGATCGGATCGGTGCCAGTGCCCCAGCAACCGTCCGCGGAACTAAACCTTGTTTTTCCAAGTTGTCCTGTGACCAGGCAAGTCTCTAATCTTCAGGGTCTGTGGTCAGACACAGGAACAAGTTCGAAGCAGGATATATATATATGGAACAAGTTTCATGGAATGAGTTCAAGTCAGGATATATATATATGGAACTTGTTGAGGCAGGATCAGGATTACTCTCAATGTTGAGTATCGGCTCGGCTAGTCATTTGATTCAGTACAGGACAGTATTGCTCCACGAGCTGGGATTTGGGATCAATGACTTGGTGCAAATTCCCTGGTTCGGGAAATGCCTTAGCGACCCGACGGTCCCGAATACTTTCAGGTTTATTTATGCACGGAACAACTATCAGGTAGTCTTCCGAGGAGAACCTAAATGAATACATGACAAGCATATTGTTTTACGGTCTGGGCATAGTTATGCAGCAAGCATTGATCTAGGCAATCTATAAAAGCAGGCAAGCATGCACTTGTATAACTTAAGCATTCAAGTTCACTTGGGCCCGAAGGTAAGCCGAGCAAAACCGTACGTGACCTTTCTGAGCGATATTATTTAGGGTCGTGCAGTGTAGGAAGTTAACAGTGCACTACTGAATATATATACAAGTCGTTCTACTCGAGGCATAGCGGGTCTGGTTGCACAAGGCAAAGGTAGCATGCGAGGGTCTGAATATATAAGTAATATTTCATTTCCATGTTCTAGCATAAGCAATACAAGTTGGGATTATTCCCTTAGCTAGGTGCGTTGTATTCTTATTAGCATGCAGGGGGTGATTCACCTAGCGACTAGCATGTATCATTCCGTATTTTATGTGTGTTGGCTAAGCAAAGACAAGTTCATCGTAGCCACCCACCTTAGCGATGATTCACCTTGGTCGAGTGATACTGCGAGCGAGCCTCTGAAAGCCTAAGCCAAACTCCTGTAGGGACCAAGTCTAGATAATTCCTTGCCTCAACGAGTTGCCTCGCTGAGCAAGGACAGGTCGGGACATTTGCACTTTTGCCGTTTTAATCGGCAGTCCGTTAGAGCGGAAAGGGGTATTACATTATCCACCACTCAGAAAAATTCTCGTCATCGAGACTTCCTGAGGGCAAGCCATACTATCAAAATTTTCGATTCTAGCCCAAGCGTAGCTATCGGTACTACTAGATCCATTGGAACACAATCCCCTACTCAATGCTTACGCCGTGTTGCGTGTATACTGAGTCAGTCTCATTTGCGCCTTTGCGCGGGACAAGTTGCTTAACACGAGGTACGTTTCAATCAATCTTGGTAGCGATCTAAGGCTGAGGCAAACTTATACAAGTCGTTATGCTTGTTCAGGAGGATATTCACTTGCACTAGCATTTGAGATCAGCATATCGCATGTCTGGATCGTACACATATTCGAAGCGTCTCTCAAACACATGCATGTCAACCAACTTAGCGATAACGAAGTCTTAGCACTCGAGTTTCACATTTCTTAAGCCTTGGATCGTGCACATATTCGAAGCATCCCTCAAACACATACAGTCAACCAAACTTAGGGATAGTAAAATCGGACAAGCTACTTGCAAAAATTTCAAGGGTTCAATCCAATTCCATATAAATTACCAGGATACTTCCAACAGGGTCAATCAAATCTGATTTCCATATCATTTCTATTCCAACCAAGTATTTGCACTACCGTTAAACACGATCAATCTGATACCGACTAGCGTCCATCCATTCGGGTCAACTTAGCATACGCTATCGTTCCCAAGTCTAACCCTAAGTCTTGCTGCCCAGTTGTGATGCTTTATACAAGCAATATGGTAAAGTCGGTAGCACAGGTTCATTCACTCGGCACAGGGTCGTCTGTCTATCACTAGGTCAGCTCACAAGGTCATAGGTACAGGTTCAAGCATATCGCGATTCATCGTACAAATTTGTCGCACGATGCTCGCCCCAATTCCTAGGGTCAAACCATTGTTCATTTACACGGGGTATTCTACCCAAGCTCGTTTTACTCCGATTTCTAAACATCGAGCACAGATTTACCTACTCTCATTAACACGTTCGTTTGCACGGGGGACGAGTCCGTTCAATAAAATCCAATATATATATCCAAGTTGCAGGACAAGCCTAGTGGTTTGCATATTCTATCTCCTCAATTGTATTTTGATAGAATCATATCAATTCCAAGCCTAGTCCACCAAGCCAAGATTCAACTCTAAACCTTAGATTAGTTCTCCAAGTCGTTCAACCTGATTCACGTATTCGTTCACAAAACCATCAAACATGATTTATTCCTGGTTCTAGGCTAACTAATCCATTGAAGCATTTCCAATCACTTGCATTCCAAGTTCGTCTTATCGTGTCGAACCATAAGTCAAGACGATCCATAAGTTGTTATGCCTCGGTCTCCCGCAAGTTCGATCATCCACGTTGGACGTGAGATCATCACGTCAACGCTCCCGCTGGGTAATCGTCCTAATCCGGGCGTGACGCATGTGCGGCATAGAGTTATGCTCGTATAAGACAAGAACGTTTGAATGTTATGGCTATCTTCGACACGATCGAGACACCTTATCCTTTAACCTTTAATTTCTATCCAACTGTAATTCCACCAAGTCAAATCCGTTTATGCAGTGATTATAGTTCGTCTTGCAAAATCATCCAACTTCAATGTTATCGTTCGATATTTCCACAGTCTACTTTTTGGCATTCCACAATAACCAAGTTCAAATATTCAAGTCCAAGTCCTCCCATTTCTGATACGTTCCATATATCGAGTTCGTTCTTCCAAACTCCAAGTAAGATCCATTATCGCTTATATCACTTCTAGAAACCTAATATTTCTTTTGCTTGTACCGATCCATACTATCTTCCAATTATCGATACCAAGTCAGGTTTTATATTCCGAAGCCAATCATCCATTCTCGGTTTAACTTGTTCGAGCGATATTTTATTCAAGTTTCATCTGTTTGTTTCAATCCAAAATTGCTCGCACAATTTTCAATTTCCAACAAGTTTTCCTTAACCAAGATATTGGTTTCCATTTCCGAGAATTTCTATTCGATATAAGCTATATCATTGATTCAATTTATTCTCAATATCGTTCAGTCTGACTATCACACGGGTTATGGATCCGTTTGGACGTTTCTAAATGATCCATCCACCACTCGGAATTGAGTCATTCCATCAAGTTCTTAATCGGTGCTAGCATTATCGTTAGCTTACTCACTAACTCGTTCCATAATTTCTAGCACGGTACTCAAGTTTCGCCTGATAAAATCTAATCTCATTATATATTCTGGATTGATAGTCATCCAAGCAACTATATTTGATTTTGTCTTCCAACAAGAATTTTCGTTCGAACTATTTTCCATAACCAAGCATGCTTCTTAATATTCGCCTAAGCGATAACTCTTATGAAGTCTATCGATTTGCAGCTCTAAGTCTGACTTGTATTATTCCTGAACGATATCCAACTCTTATTTTATAACTGGCTTACACCAAAGGGTCTTGGTGCACGATGTTCTACACAACTTAGCCAAAAGGCTGAGTGCATAGCTAACCGTTCGGGCAATATTCGTTTCCGCACTAACCAGTTGGGTAAATATGTATAGGCACTTCGGGTTTGCACACAATGCACGAGTCTAGCACGAATCTAATCCCATAAGGACTAGCACAGGATGGCACAAAGGCCCTTGCAACACAATTTCATACAAGCAATCATACCATTCAAATGCAACTCTTTGAAAGTATTTAGACTTATTATTTGGAATATCCCATCGAGGCATTGAGAGAGTGTGTGCACATAACCCACGAACGAGCTTTCGAAACAGAGATATTCGAAATGAAGTCCAAAGACGTATAAGCCAGGCTCTAATACCAATCTGTCACGCCCCGATCTCCCGCAGGCAAATCGGCCGTTCCCGCTAGGCGAGAATCACCGCGCCAGCGCTCCCGCGGAACGACCGTTTTGACCCATCCGGGCGTGATGCCGCACGAGCGTTAGCCGCGCCCGTGCAAGGCCGTGGTTCGTTGGCTGGCGGTAAGAGTTCTAAGCCACAGAGTCGCACAGATTGTCCGAGTACAGCGGAATCATGAACGCATAGGCGATCGGTAACAGGTTCACTGAGTCGACAATATAGTGGAAGCATTGAAACACAAGTTAAAGTAAAGCAAGCTCTTTTATTGATATTGAAACAAGTGTTACAGGCGGCGTATAGCCGAGATTACAAGTCGCTCGAGCACCCTCTCTGAAACATAAAAGCGTGCCAAGTGGCTACATTTATGGATGATATACAGGAGATGTTCAGGCGATGTTCAGGCGATGTTCCAACATTATGTTTTGTATATGTGCTTCAGTTCCGGATGTAGCGTGTCACGCCCCGAGGCGTCCCCCGAGTTGTGACTGCCGTGCGGGCCTGGGGTTGCGCCCGCACGAAGCTTTAATGATTTGCATAGCAAGCACATATTCAGAGTACGCAGATAAATTGAAACACAGATTTGAAATGGAAAAGTTCTCTTTATTGATAATGAACATCTATTACAAACTCTTGAACGAGTTAGCTAATATGCCGAACGGCTTATAAAGAGATGACTCAAAATGAGATAGCAGTCCTGTACATTACATCCCTTTATAAACTCAAAATGATAAGGACCTCCTGGCTGGAGGATAGCTTTGCCACGGAGCTGCATTTGTGTATGAAGAGTTGCAGGATCCTGACTCCAAAATGCTTCGAGGGGCTCGGTGAAGATGTGCCAACAGCTGGACTGGATCGGAAAGACGACTTCGGCTCCTCGCTCGGTTCGCCTTGGTACGGAGAACCTGTTTCAACGAGGATCAGCATATCGAAACATGCTGGTGAAGGCGAGCTAGCCTGACTGTACCAATCAACACGTTGTTTTAATGAAGCATGCATATTTGTGGGTTTCTATCTTGCCTTAGTTTATTTACAAGTAAGCAGCATATAGAATTTACTGAAATGAACGTGCCACCGTTCGGTGGATTTTACCTGACCGTCTGAATTACCTGCACAATACTTACCTTGCCTTCCCTGCCACGAAGACACAAGTTAGTATGCAACAGGTTTAAATATACAGTGGATCACTGGCGTTGCCATAAAGGACACTAGTCATAGACGAGAATGGTTTGCAGCGAAAGTACAGTGGTGCTACAAGCCATTCCGTCTAGTACAGTTGACTATACAGTAGGGTTCCGTCCGGACCGGATCGGTGCCAGTGCCCCAACGACCGTCCGCAGAAACCAGTTACCTTGTGCACAAGTTATCCGTGATCGAACAGTACGTTTGCTAAGTTAACAGTTCATGCAGTTGAGGCAAACAGTAGTACAGGACAATCGGTATTGCATGATTCATTTAACATAGCCTCATTGAACAGTTTAATGCATACAAGGTGTTCTATACTTAGCACGATTCATAGAACAGTTATAGACGAACTAGCATACAGTATGATAACAGTTCACAGTTGGTTGACAAGCATAATAACCAAGTCTATTCCCTTTTATCTTGGTTTCTTTTATTATTACTTGGTATCGTTTGATCGGGGCAAAGAAGAGTGCAGATTTTTATAGATGTGAAGCTGGAAGCAGGGCTAGATAATCGGGTTGGTAGCCACTCACTTAGATTGATGGAAGGAGAAGGAAAGAGGCGCTTTACGACTCCGCTCGCAAGCCGCCTACTGCTCGTTCACCTGCACACGAACAGCTCGATCAATACTTCTTCCTCTCTTTCCAATCTCGGAATTGAAGTGCAAGTTCAATGAACGAAAAAATGAAAACCATCAAAACCGTTCAAGGAAAACAAGCAAATCCCAAAACCAACTCAAAGCACGAAAGCAACAAGCGACATCGAAAACCGAGGCAATAAAAGATAGCAGCGGAGAGGTCCCTCCTGACTCTGCCGCTAAGCCGATCCTTGGGGCGCGGTCCACTGAATATGGGAATCGATTCCGAAGAAATAAATCCATAACGAGGACGAGTTCTTAATTCAATCTATCCCGATCGAACGATACCGTCTTGTGTTTCTTAGCCGCGCTCTCCGCACCGGGAGAACGGGGCGCTACATCCTACCCAACTAATTGGAAGTTTCGTCCCGAAACTTAGGATAGGACCTACCGTTAGGGGTTATTCTGTTGGGGGCGACGTTTATTGAGGCGGCTCAGTGGACAGTCACGAACGGTATGGTTTGCTTCACCGCAAACTAAACATAACCCAAGTTTCAGGCGGCACTTATCTATTGCGTGCCCCGGCCGCCTGCAGAAGTGGCATACTTTGTCTAACTTTTCTCCATGCTTGCCACCGTTGTTCGGACGCTTTGCAGCATTGTTTCCTCTATCGTTGCTTTGGCGTTTGTGATTGTAGGTATGCACAGCGCCGACAGGAACGTGAGGATAAAGTGGTTCGAGAGATAGGGCGTGATTCATTACTTCACGCATTGTACGATACTGAGGAACAGATACGTGCGAATGGATGGCAGGGCGTAGTCCACCTTCAAACCTTCTTGCTCGACTCGCTACATCAGGTAAATAGGCCCTAGCGAATTTGGAGAGTCGGTTGAACTCGGCGGAGTACTCTTTAACTGTCATGCTGTAAACCCCCTGAATTTTCAAAATTTTAAAAAAACTGAATTTTTCATAATTTTCTGGAATTTTCTGGGATTTTTCTGTAATTTAAAAACAGGGTTTTAATTATTCAATGATTTTTAATTGATATTAAATGATCTTAAAATAGTATGAAAATAATATTTTCGGATGTAAAATGAAAAACTGGACTTAGGGCAATTTTTCTGGAATTTATCGGACCCCAGACCTATTTTTAAATGCCTAAAAAGTATTTATTCATTTAATTAATTATTTAATTAAATACTGATATTATTATTATTATTATTATTATTATTATTATTATTATTATTATTATTTACTTATTTTTATTTCCTTTCCTCCGGCCCGCGGCCCGTTGGGTCAGCTCGGCCCAACCCAACTCGAGGCCCAGCCCACCCCAGCCTAGCGGGTCGGGCGGGTCGGCCAGACCCGAACCCGACCCGACCCGGCTGACCCCCACTCCCCACGAACCCTCGGCTGCCCGAGTCCGGCGCCGATCCGCCCGGGCCGCCCGCCGCATCCACCGGCCTCCCCTCCGCGCACCCCGCCACGTCGGCCACGACCCCTCCTTTCTCGGCCTGCCGCAGCTCCGCCCCGCCCTATTTATATCTCCCCCTCCGCCGTCTCCAGCTCCCCGAACCGCCACCGCCACCACCCGCTCAGGCCTCCACCACCGCGCCGCCCTCTCCGCCGACGCCACCGGACCGCGCCCAGCCCCCTCCTTCTCCTCCCCTCCCCTTCGTCTCCGGCGACGGTCGCTCGACAGCAGCGGCAGCAGCAGCTAGGGCAGCTGCTCCCCGCGCCTCCGGCCGCCGTGCTCGCCGCCGCCGCCTCCGCTCGAGCGCCGCGCCCCTCGCCGAGCTGCCCCGGCCCTCCGCCGCAGTCCAGCAGCCTCCCTCCGCCGCATGCCGCCGGAGCCCTAAACCCTAACCCTAATTCCTTTTTCGTGTCGGACACAGGACACTGTGTCGTGTCGGACACGATTCGCCCCCGGTTTTCGGGTCCCCTTCAGGTGCGTGTAACTTTTTGCTCGTAGCTCCGTTTTCGATTCCGCAAATTGCGTTGCGAAGCCTGTATGACCCTCTCGGTGTCCGGATAAACTGTTCGGGGCATCGCGTCCTGTGGTGATCGCACACCGCGATCCAAAAACAGGAAAAACCCAGACCCTGTTTCACCCCGGAACCGAGTCCGCCCCGCCAAACGGGACGACTTGGTCGCGTGCGGTCTTCACAGATACGTGCGCCTCGTCGATACGGACGTGTGGGATTTCGCAGAAGCTGATTTGGGTGTGCGTGCACACCGGAATCAATACGTATCCGCAGACATCGCCCCGTATCCGTCTTTTCTGTAATTCGACCTAACTTTGTGTACACACGTCGGATCGAGACAAAACTTATGCCATCGGACTCGTAGCAATACGCTGGTCCTGTGGGTCAAGTTTGGTTCGATTCTGAGAACGTTGACGAAATCGCGTGTCGTGGGCCCCACAGGCCCCGCTCGACGGGCGATTTTGTGTTCGGCTCATCGGAATCCAATTCTGGAAGTTCCGTTGGGTTCGTATCAGCGTTCCTGACCTGTTGACACTAAGTTTGGTAAATTTGGAGACCGTTGACCCTGACGCGTTTTTCGGTGCAAAGCGGGCCCACCGGTGGACCCCGTTTTGGCCCGAAACTGCCGTTTTTGCCCTTGTCTCCAAATTGGACCCAAGGACAGGCATTTCTAGCTGATTGATATTTTCTGGATCTGATGGTGATGTTTGTTTCAGCAACCGGAGTACCGCCTGTAATTTCAGCTGAAGTCAGAGCCGCAATTGGAACAGGAACCACAGGCAAGTGTACCTTGCCAAACCCTGCAGCTTGCTAATTATTTTCTGGACTTAATCATGCAATATTGGACAAATAAAGCCTACCAAATCTCAGTAATTCTTGACATAGTACTTTACTTGATTTCTTGCGAATTAAATATAAACATGTTTTAACTGCTTGACCTAGGAGACGTGTGATGTACTTAGTGTCCGATCATAGTCGGGTGCCAACGCCGTACGCGGGGTTGTGTAGCGTCACATAGACATGGATATCGAGACCCGATAATTCTCGTACTTGTTCTATCAAGTACACCAGAACCCAGGACACTTGACACTATTTCATGAGACAGAGTCTTCCTGAGACATTCAAGGTGATTCTGCATAGGATGCCTGTTATAGGACATAGACTTTACATTCTTAGACATTTTGATTCATAGCTACCAGACTTGCTGCATTAGTTATGATCCCGCTGACATGGACATGAGACGTTATGGTCATGGCTTGCGTGATTACATTGGGTGGGGAGAGACACACAGACTACATGCTGATATTATATATATATAACATAGTATATATCATAGTGAAATTCATAGTTATTGCCGCTACCCGGCTCCCCGACACAGAGCTTGTAGTAGCTTCAGCCTGAGATCTAGTGCTGCTCTCATATTGCATATCACATAGTTGGTTACTTAGTTTACCCTGTTGATTATCTTATTGCTGCACTGATATTCATTTGGCTTGAGTTTTTCTGTACCTTGCTATGTCCCCTGAGGACCTGGAATGGATGATGTCCCCAGGTACAGCTGAAGAGAACTACCCAGAAGTATACGGTACCGGAGCACTCCTCGGAACAGAACCAGGAACAGAGGACGAGATAGTGGCCGAAGACTTCTCTTGAGCGCCGGCTTTAACTACTCAGTATTTACATTTTCCAGCATTTTATTTCCTGTCTTTCCTTAATTGTAACAGAATAATTCTCGGATTTGTTTCCCGAGATAACTTTATTTGATATTGCATATTTATTTCCATTGCATTATTTCTGGCAATTAATCTGTGTTATTCTGTGGATGAGATTAGAATTACCTGAGACTTGTAACATATTACTGCTAGACTACAGCTTAAGCATGCCCTGATGGATCCATTAAATTGGGTAGTCCATCGGTGCGTGCTGCTGGCCATTGCCACGCTTCTCCAGTCCCTCGTCATTTTGGGACTGGGGCGTGACATGGTTTTTGTGGTGGCCCATGCAGGTCTACGACTAAATTGTTCAGTTTCAACTTAGGGACCGAACAGGCCTGCAATAAGATATGATAAGTTTTTAGGATCTCATCCACTTGCTTGAATCGTTTTTGATCTCTATATCGACCTCAAATAATTTACTTGCATCTTGCCTTGATTCCTGTGCGCCTCTTATTGGTTATTTTTGATACAGGAAGATGGACCCACAAGAATGCAACGAGACTCCCGTCGGAACACCCCAAGCTACAGGTGTCACCTATGACGACGAAGTGACACCAGTCGGAGGAGTTCCACCAACTCAACAGAGCCAGCAGGCAGGTCAACCTACCTCCCGATTCCGGCGCGATGACATCCCACCTCCGCCGCAGTTCGTTCCACCAACGCCCGTACTCCCACAAGGACAGCCAATTGACGGGCAGCAGATATTCCAAATGATCTACGCGATGATGCAAGCGCAGCAACAAGTCCAACACGAGGCTCAGCGTCGCGAAGCTAACTTCTGGAGGGACAGTATCGTAACTGTACTGGAGCAGGCCAACCTACCAGATCGACGTCCATCTACAGGCTCTATCACTGACTTCCGCCAACTGAAGCCCCGCACTTTTTCTGGAAAAGAGGAGCCCACAGAAGTTCATGAGTGGCTCACCAACATACGGCATCAACTCGAAGCAGCCGAGCTTCCACGGGAACGCTGGATGACTGCTGTCCGAATGCAGTTGACAGACAACGCACACCACTGGTGGTTGTCTGAGGAGGCGCGACTCGGACCAGACCGAGTCACCTGGGAGGAGTTCTCCAGACTCTTCCAAGAGATGTACATTCCGGCTGTCGCACGATCTGAACTGCGGGACAAATTTAATCGCCTCACTCAGGACTCTATGACGGTGGAAGAGTACAACGCGGAATTTATTCGTCTGAGCCGCTTTGCCCCAACCCTGATCCCGACAGAGGAAGAGAAGGCCGAGAAATTCTTCGACGGACTGAACATTGAGCTGCAGAAACTCATCGGATCCGTCGCACCTACCTCCTACTCGGATGTTCTCGCTGCAGCCGACGCATGGAACGCGTCACCAGGAGAGAGACTCGCCTCAAGCGGCCAAACACCACAGCACCAGACAGATCATCACCGGGAGAATCTGCAAAGAGATCTCACACGCACCAGCCACCCAGGACAGCTTCGCAGACCCTTCCTACCTGTCACTACTGCGGCAAGCTAGGTCATGTCGAGAAGGACTGCAGACGCAAGTTGGGATTGTGCCTGATTTGCGGCACCAATCAGCACATAGCCAAGGACTGTCCTCAGCATCGAGATGGAGCACCAAGGGCAAACCAACCTGCTTTACCAGCACCTAGGCCACCTCTGGCTCCTCAGGCAGCACTCTTCCAGCAGGCCCAGCAGCAGCAGAGGAATCTACCTCAAGGACGAGGGCAAGCTTATGCGTTGACTGTGCAGAACGCTGATGCGAGTAAGTGATTTGTAGTTATCCGTTTTAGTCTTGTTGTAGTTCGTGCCCGCTGGTTCGTGACCTCAGCCCCAACCTAGTAAATTACAACCTGTTAATAACAACCTGATTTTCATAAAAGTTGTAGATCTTTTGTTTTAACTAGATTTTCTGGAAGTGCATAACTTTCATTTTTAGGGAAACGGTATTTTCCCTAAGTATCTTGTGATGTGTTTTC